>CAWUFW010021637.1:0-115543 GCA_963921515.1 Calotriton arnoldi
CTGGAGGGTAACGCACAGAACAGGAGCAACTTGCACAGACACTCTCCTCACGTATCTCGTTGTCCGACGCGTTTCGGGCCAACGCCCTTCCTCAAGGACACTCCCCTGTAACCAACAGCAGACTAGGAAGCACCAGTATTTTCCCTCCATTTATTCAGGTTTTCAACAATCACACTCAGGTGAGTGAACAAATTGCATGCTGGGACCGGTAGTTCAATCATCCACATGTGGGTCGCTACTGTTGGCACATATTACACAGTTCTTTAAAAGGTTTAAAATGTCCAGCATCCTTGCTCCCGCATAGTCATGCGCCTCCTACTCCGTATTCCAAAGCCCAAATAAGCCCTGGCGGACCAGCTCAGAATATGCACTGTTGCTGTCCCGTGGCCGAGCTGACCACCAATATTAAAGGAAAAAGAGTTGCCCCTCGAGTGGGACAGCACTCGCTGGAGGGTAATGCACAGAACAGGAGCAACTTGCACAGACACTCTCCTCACGTATCTCGATGTCCGACGCGTTTCGGGCCAATGCCCTTCCTCATGGACACTTCCCCTGTAACCAACAGCAGACTAGGAAGCACCAGTATTTTCCCTCCATTTATTCAGGTTTTCAACAATCACACTCAGGTGAGTGAACAAATTGCATGCTGGGACCGGTAGTTCAATCATCCCCATGTGTGTTGCTACTGTTGGCACATATTACACAGTTCTTTAAAAGGTTTAAAACGTCCAGCATCTTTGCTCCCGCATAGTCATGCGCCTCCTACTCCATATTCCAAAGCCCAAATAAGCCCTGGCGGACCTGCTCAGAATATGCAGTGTTGCTGTCCCGTGGCCGGGCTGACCACCAATATTAAAGGAAAAAGAGTTGCCCCTCGAGTGGGACAGCACTCGCTGGAGGGTAACGCACAGAACAGGAGCAACTTGCACAGACACTCTCCTCACGTATCTCGATGTCCGACGCATTTTGGGCCAACGCCCTTCCTCATGGACACTCCCCTGTAACCAACAGCAGACAGGGAAGCACCAGTATTTTCCCTCCATTTATTCAGGTTTTCAACAATCACACTCAGGTGAGTGAACATATTGCATGCTGGGACCGGTAGTTCAATCATCCCCATGTGGGTTGCTACTGTTGGCACATATTACACAGTTCTTTAAAAGGTTTAAGATGTCCAGCATCCTTGCTCCCGCATAGTCATGCGCCTCCTACTCCGTATTCCAAAGCCCAAATAAGCCCTGGCGGACCTGCTCAGATTATGCAGTGTTGCTGTCCCGTGGCCGGGCTGACCACCAATATTAAAGAAAAAGAGTTGCCCCTCGAGTGGGACAGCACTCGCTGGAGGGTAACGCACAGAACAGGAGCAACTTGCACAGACACTCTCCTCACGTATCTCGATGTCCGACGCGTTTCGGGCCAACGCACTTCCTCATGGACACTCCCCCTGTAACCAATAGCAGACTAGGAAGCACCAGTATTTTCCCTCCATTAATTCAGGTTTTCAACAATCACACTCAGGTGAGTGAACAAATTGCATGCTGGGACCAGTAGTTCAATTATCCCCATGTGGGTCGCTACTGTTGGCACATATTACACAGTTCTTTAAAAGGTTTAAAATGTCCAGCATCCTTGCTCCCGCATAGTCATGCGCCTCCTACTCCGTATTCCAAAGCCCAAATAAACCCTGGCGGACCTGCTCAGAATATGCAGTGTTGCTGTCCCGTGGCCGGGCAGACCACCAATATTAAAGGGAAAAGAGTTGCCCCTCGAGTGGGACAGCACTCGCTGGAGGGTAATGCACAGAACAGGATCAACTTGCACAGACACTCTCCTCACTTATCTCGATGTCCGACGCGTTTCGGGCCAACGCCCTTCCTCATGGACACACCCCCTGTAACCAACAGCAGACTAGGAAGCACCAGTGTTTTCCCTCCATTTATTCAGGTTTTCAACAATCACACTCAGGTGAGTGAACAAATTGCATGCTGGGACCGGTAGTTCAATCATCCCCATGTGGGTTGCTACAGTTGTCACATATTACACAGTTCTTTAAAAGGTTTAAAATGTCCAGCATCCTTGCTCCCGCATAGTCATGCACCTCCTACTCCGTATTCCAAAGCCCAATTAAGCCCTGGCGGACCTGCTCAGAATATGCAGTGTTGCTGTCCCGTGGCCGGGCTGACCACCAATATGAAAGGAAAAGAGTTGCTCCTCGAGTGGGACAGCACTCGCTGGAGGGTAACGCACAGAACAGGAGCAACTTGCACAGACACTCTCCTCACGTATCTCGATGTCCGACGCGTTTTGGGCCAACGCCTTTCCTCATGGACACTCCCCTGTAACCAACAGCAGACTAGGAAGCACCAGTATTTTCCCTCCATTTATTCAGGTTTTCAACAATCACACTCAGGTGAGTGATTAAATTGCATGCTGGGACCGGTAGTTCAATCATCCCCATGTGGGTTGCTACTGTTGGCACATATTACACAGTTCTTTAAAAGGTTTAAAATGTCCAGCATCCTTGCTCCCGCATAGTCATGCGCCTCCTACTCCGTATTCCAAAGCCCAAATAAGCCCTGGCAGACCTGCTCAAAATATGCAGTGTTGCTGTCCCTTGGCTGGGCTGACCACCAATATTAAAGGAAAAAGAGTTGCCCCTCGAGTGGGACAGCACTCGCTGGAGGGTAACGCACAGAACAGCAGCAACTTGCACAGACACTCTCCTCACATATCTCGATGTCCGAAGCGTTTCGGGCCAACGCCCTTCCTCATGGACACTTCCCCTGTAACCAACAGCAGACTAGGAAGCACCAGTATTTTCCCTCCATTTATTCAGGTTTTCAACAATCACACTCAGGTGAGTGAACAAATTGCATGCTGGGACCAGTAGTTCAATCATCCCCATGTGGGTCGCTACTGTTGGCACATATTACACAGTTCTTTAAAAGGTTTACAATGTCCAGCATCCTTGCTCCCGCATAGTCATGCGCCTCCTACTCCGTATTCCAAAGCCCAAATAAGCCCTGGCGGACCTGCTCAGAATATGCAGTGTTGCTGTCCCGTGGCCGGGCTGACCACCAATATTATAGGAAAAAGAGTTGCCCCTCGAGTGGGACAGCACTCGCTGGAGGGTAACGCACAGAACAGGAGCAACTTGCACAGACACTCTCCTCACGTATCTCGATGTCCAACGCGTTTCGGGCCAACGCCCTTCCTCATGGACCCAACTCCTGTAACCAACAGCAGACTAGGAAGCACCAGTATTTTCCCTCCATTTATTCAGGTTTTCAACAATCACACTCAGGTGAGTGAACAAATTGCATGCTGGGACCGGTAGTTCAATCATCCCCATGTGGGTCGCTACTGTTGGCACATATAACACAGTTCTTTAAAAGGTTTAAAATGTCCAGCATCATTGCTCACGCATAGTCATGTGCCTCCTACTCCGTATTCCAAAGCCCAAATAAGCCCTGGCGGACCTGCTCAAAATATGCAGTGTTGCTGTCCCGTGGCCGGGCTGACCACCAATATTAAAGAAAAAAGAGTTGCCCCTCGAGTGGGACAGCACTCGCTGGAGGGTAACGCACAGAACAGGAGCAACTTGCACAGACACTCTCCTCATGTATCTCGATGTCCGACGCGTTTCGGGCCAACGCCCTTCCTCATGGACACTCCCCCTGTAACCAACAGCAGACTAGGAAGCACCAGTATTTTCCCTCCATTTATTCAGGTTTTCAACAATCACACTCAGGTGAGTGACCAAATTGCATGCTGGGACCGGTAGTTCAATCATTCCCATGTGGGTCGCTACTGTTGGCACATATTACACAGTTCTTTAAAAGGTTTAAAATGTCCAGCATCCTTGCTCCCGCATAGTCATGCGCCTCCTACTCCGTATTCCAAAGCCCAAATAAGCCCTGGCGGACCTGCTCAGAATATACAGTGTTGCTGTCCCGTGGCCGGGCTGACCACCAATATTAAATGAAAAAGAGTTGCCCCTCGAGTGTGACAGCACTCGCTGGAGGGTAACGCACAGAACTGGAGCAACTTGCACAGACACTCTCCTCACGTATCTCGATGTCCGACGCATTTAGGGCCAACGCCCTTCCTCATGGACACTCCCCCTGTAACCAACAGCAGACTAGGAAGCACCAGTGTTTTCCCTCCATTTATTCAGGTTTTCAACAATCACACTCAGGTGAGTGAACAAATTGCATGCTGGGACCGGTAGTTCAATCATCCCCATGTGTGTTGCTACTGTTGGCACATATTACACAGTTCTTTAAAAGGTTTAAGATGTCCAGCATCCTTGCTCCCGCATAGTCATGCGCCTCCTACTCCGTATTCCAAAGCCCAAATAAGCCCTGGCGGACCTGCTCAGATTATGCAGTGTTGCTGTCCCGTGGCCGGGCTGACCACCAATATTAAAGAAAAAAGAGTTGCCCCTCGAGTGGGACAGCACTCGCTGGAGGGTAACGCACAGAACAGGAGCAACTTGCACAGACACTCTCCTCACGTATCTCGATGTCCGACGCGTTTCGGGCCAACGCACTTCCTCATGGACACTCCCCCTGTAACCAATAGCAGACTAGGAAGCACCAGTATTTTCCCTCCATTAATTCAGGTTTTCAACAATCACACTCAGGTGAGTGAACAAATTGCATGCTGGGACCGGTAGTTCAATTATCCCCATGTGGGTCACTACTGTTGGCACATATTACACAGTTCTTTAAAAGGTTTAAAATGTCCAGCATCCTTGCTCCCGCATAGTCATGCGCCTCCTACTCCGTATTCCAAAGCCCAAATAAACCCTGGCGGACCTGCTCAGAATATGCAGTGTTGCTGTCCCGTGGCCGGGCAGACCACCAATATTAAAGGGAAAAGAGTTGCCCCTCGAGTGGGACAGCACTCGCTGGAGGGTAATGCACAGAACAGGAGCAACTTGCACAGACACTCTCCTCACTTATCTCGATGTCCGACGCGTTTCGGGCCAACGCCCTTCCTCATGGACACACCCCCTGTAACCAACAGCAGACTAGGAAGCACCAGTGTTTTCCCTCCATTTATTCAGGTTTTCAACAATCACACTCAGGTGAGTGAACAAATTGCATGCTGGGACCGGTAGTTCAATCATCCCCATGTGGGTTGCTACAGTTGTCACATATTACACAGTTCTTTAAAAGGTTTAAAATGTCCAGCATCCTTGCTCCCGCATAGTCATGCACCTCCTACTCCGTATTCCAAAGCCCAATTAAGCCCTGGCGGACCTGCTCAGAATATGCAGTGTTGCTGTCCCGTGGCCGGGCTGACCACCAATATGAAAGGAAAAAGAGTTGCTCCTCGAGTGGGACAGCACTCGCTGGAGGGTAACGCACAGAACAGGAGCAACTTGCACAGACACTCTCCTCACGTATCTCGATGTCCGATGCGTTTTGGGCCAATGCCTTTCCTCATGGACACTCCCCCTGTAACCAACAGCAGACTAGGAAGCACCAGTATTTTCCCTCCATTTATTCAGGTTTTCAACAATCACACTCAGGTGAGTGATTAAATTGCATGCTGGGACCGGTAGTTCAATCATCCCCATGTGGGTTGCTACTGTTGGCACATATTACACAGTTCTTTAAAAGGTTTAAAATGTCCAGCATCCTTGCTCCCGCATAGTCATGCGCCTCCTACTCCGTATTCCAAAGCCCAAATAAGCCCTGGCAGACCTGCTCAAAATATGCAGTGTTGCTGTCCCTTGGCTGGGCTGACCACCAATATTAAAGGAAAAAGAGTTGCCCCTCGAGTGGGACAGCACTCGCTGGAGGGTAACGCACAGAACAGCAGCAACTTGCACAGACACTCTCCTCACGTATCTCGATGTCCGAAGCGTTTCGGGCCAACGCCCTTCCTCATGGACACTTCCCCTGTAACCAACAGCAGACTAGGAAGCACCAGTATTTTCCCTCCATTTATTCAGGTTTTCAACAATCACACTCAGGTGAGTGAACAAATTGCATGCTGGGACCAGTAGTTCAATCATCCCCATGTGGGTCGCTACTGTTGGCACATATTACACAGTTCTTTAAAAGGTTTACAATGTCCAGCATCCTTGCTCCCGCATAGTCATGCGCCTCCTACTCCGTATTCCAAAGCCCAAATAAGCCCTGGCGGACCTGCTCAGAATATGCAGTGTTGCTGTCCCGTGGCCGGGCTGACCACCAATATTATAGGAAAAGAGTTGCCCCTCGAGTGGGACAGCACTCGCTGGAGGGTAACGCACAGAACAGGAGCAACTTGCACAGACACTCTCCTCACGTATCTCGATGTCCAACGCGTTTCGGGCCAACGCCCTTCCTCATGGACCCAACTCCTGTAACCAACAGCAGACTAGGAAGCACCAGTATTTTCCCTCCATTTATTCAGGTTTTCAACAATCACACTCAGGTGAGTGAACAAATTGCATGCTGGGACCGGTAGTTCAATCATCCCCATGTGGGTCGCTACTGTTGGCACATATAACACAGTTCTTTAAAAGGTTTAAAATGTCCAGCATCATTGCTCACGCATAGTCATGTGCCTCCTACTCCGTATTCCAAAGCCCAAATAAGCCCTGGCGGACCTGCTCAAAATATGCAGTGTTGCTGTCCCGTGGCCGGGCTGACCACCAATATTAAAGGAAAAAGAGTTGCCCCTCGAGTGGGACAGCACTCGCTGGAGGGTAACGCACAGAACAGGAGCAACTTGCACAGACACTCTCCTCATGTATCTCGATGTCCGACGCGTTTCGGGCCAACGCCCTTCCTCATGGACACTCCCCCTGTAACCAACAGCAGACTAGGAAGCACCAGTATTTTCCCTCCATTTATTCAGGTTTTCAACAATCACACTCAGGTGAGTGACCAAATTGCATGCTGGGACCGGTAGTTCAATCATTCCCATGTGGGTCGCTACTGTTGGCACATATTACACAGTTCTTTAAAAGGTTTAAAATGTCCAGCATCCTTGCTCCCGCATAGTCATGCGCCTCCTACTCCGTATTCCAAAGCCCAAATAAGCCCTGGCGGACCTGCTCAGAATATACAGTGTTGCTGTCCCGTGGCCGGGCTGACCACCAATATTAAATGAAAAAGAGTTGCCCCTCGAGTGTGACAGCACTTGCTGGAGGGTAACGCACAGAACTGGAGCAACTTGCACAGACACTCTCCTCACGTATCTCGATGTCCGACGCATTTAGGGCCAACGCCCTTCCTCATGGACACTCCCCCTGTAACCAACAGCAGACTAGGAAGCACCAGTGTTTTCCCTCCATTTATTCAGGTTTTCAACAATCACACTCAGGTGAGTGAACAAATTGCATGCTGGGACCGGTAGTTCAATCATCCCCATGTGTGTTGCTACTGTTGGCACATATTACACAGTTCTTTAAAAGGTTTAAAATGTCCAGCATCTTTGCTCCCGCATAGTCATGCGCCTCCTACTCCATATTCCAAAGCCCAAATAAGCCCTGGCGGACCTGCTCAGAATATGTAGTGTTGCTGTCCCGTGGCCGGGCTGACCACCAATATTAAAGGAAAAAGAGTTGCCCCTCGAGTGGGACAGCACTCGCTGGAGGGTAACGCACAGAACAGGAGCACCTTGCACAGACACTCTCCTCACGTATCTCGATGTCCGACGCATTTTGGGCCAACGCCCTTCCTCATGGACACTCCCCTGTAACCAACAGCAGACAGGGAAGCACCAGTATTTTCCCTCCATTTATTCAGGTTTTCAACAATCACACTCAGGTGAGTGAACATATTGCATGCTGGGACCGGTAGTTCAATCATCCCCATGTGGGTTGCTACTGTTGGCACATATTACACAGTTCTTTAAAAGGTTTAAGATGTCCAGCATCCTTGCTCCCGCATAGTCATGCGCCTCCTACTCCGTATTCCAAAGCCCAAATAAGCCCTGGCGGACCTGCTCAGATTATGCAGTGTTGCTGTCCCGTGGCCGGGCTGACCACCAATATTAAAGAAAAAGAGTTGCCCCTCGAGTGGGACAGCACTCGCTGGAGGGTAAAGCACAGAACAGGAGCAACTTGCACAGACACTCTCCTCACGTATCTCGATGTCCGACGCGTTTCGGGCCAACGCACTTCCTCATGGACACTACCCCTGTAACCAATAGCAGACTAGGAAGCACCAGTATTTTCCCTCCATTAATTCAGGTTTTCAACAATCACACTCAGGTGAGTGAACAAATTGCATGCTGGGACCGGTAGTTCAATTATCCCCATGTGGGTCGCTACTGTTGGCACATATTACACAGTTCTTTAAAAGGTTTAAAATGTCCAGCATCCTTGCTCCCGCATAGTCATGCGCCTCCTACTCCGTATTCCAAAGCCCAAATAAACCCTGGCGGACCTGCTCAGAATATGCAGTGTTGCTGTCCCGTGGCCGGGCAGACCACCAATATTAAAGGGAAAAGAGTTGCCCCTCGAGTGGGACAGCACTCGCTGGAGGGTAATGCACAGAACAGGAGCAACTTGCACAGACACTCTCCTCACTTATCTCGATGTCCGACGCATTTCGGGCCAACGCCCTTCCTCATGGACACACCCCCTGTAACCAACAGCAGACTAGGAAGCACCAGTGTTTTCCCTCCATTTATTCAGGTTTTCAACAATCACACTCAGGTGAGTGAACAAATTGCATGCTGGGACCGGTAGTTCAATCATCCCCATGTGGGTTGCTACAGTTGTCACATATTACACAGTTCTTTAAAAGGTTTAAAATGTCCAGCATCCTTGCTCCCGCATAGTCATGCACCTCCTACTCCGTATTCCAAAGCCCAATTAAGCCCTGGCGGACCT
Source organism: Calotriton arnoldi (assembly GCA_963921515.1). Taxonomy (NCBI): domain Eukaryota; kingdom Metazoa; phylum Chordata; class Amphibia; order Caudata; family Salamandridae; genus Calotriton; species Calotriton arnoldi. Next base: position 8,843 of record CAWUFW010021637.1, read on the forward strand.
GCTCAGAATATGCAGTGTTGCTGTCCCTTGGCCGGGCTGACCACCAATATGAAAGGAAAAAGAGTTGCTCATCGAGTGGGACAGCACTCGCTGGAGGGTAACGCACAGAACAGGAGCAACTTGCACAGACACTCTCCTCACGTATCTCGATGTCCGACGCGTTTTGGGCCAACGCCTTTCCTCATGGACACTCCCCTGTAACCAACAGCAGACTAGGAAGCACCAGTATTTTCCCTCCATTTATTCAGGTTTTCAACAATCACACTCAGGTGAGTGATTAAATTGCATGCTGGGACCGGTAGTTCAATCATCCCCATGTGGGTTGCTACTGTTGGCACATATTACACAGTTCTTTAAAAGGTTTAAAATGTCCAGCATCCTTGCTCCCGCATAGTCATGCGCCTCCTACTCCGTATTCCAAAGCCCAAATAAGCCCTGGCAGACCTGCTCAAAATATGCAGTGATGCTGTCCCTTGGCCGGGCTGACCACCAATATTAAAGGAAAAAGAGTTGCCCCTCGAGTGGGACAGCACTCGCTGGAGGGTAACGCACAGAACAGCAGCAACTTGCACAGACACTCTCCTCACGTATCTCGATGTCCGAAGCGTTTCGGGCCAACGCCCTTCCTCATGGACACTCCCCTGTAACCAACAGCAGACTAGGAAGCACCAGTATTTTCCCTCCATTTATTCAGGTTTTCAACAATCACACTCAGGTGAGTGAACAAATTGCATGCTGGGACCAGTAGTTCAATCATCCCCATGTAGGTCGCTACTGTTGGCACATATTACACAGTTCTTTATAAGGTTTACAATGTCCAGCATCCTTGCTCCCGCATAGTCATGCGCCTCCTACTCCGTATTCCAAAGCCCAAATAAGCCCTGGCGGACCTGCTCAGAATATGCAGTGTTGCTGTTCCGTGGCCGGGCTGACCACCAATATTATAGGAAAAAGAGTTGCCCCTCGAGTGGGACAGCACTCGCTGGAGGGTAACGCACAGAACAGGAGCAACTTGCACAGACACTCTCCTCACGTATCTCGATGTCCAACGCGTTTCGGGCCAACGCCCTTCCTCATGGACCCAACTCCTGTAACCAACAGCAGACTAGGAAGCACCAGTATTTTCCCTCCATTTATTCAGGTTTTCAACAATCACACTCAGGTGAGTGAACAAATTGCATGCTGGGACCGGTAGTTCAATCATCCCCATGTGGGTCGCTACTGTTGGCACATATAACACAGTTCTTTAAAAGGTTTAAAATGTCCAGCATCATTGCTCACGCATAGTCATGTGCCTCCTACTCCGTATTCCAAAGCCCAAATAAGCCCTGGCGGACCTGCTCAAAATATGCAGTGTTGCTGTCCCGTGGCCGGGCTGACCACCAATATTAAAGTAAAAAGAGTTGCCCCTCGAGTGGGACAGCACTCGCTGGAGGGTAACGCACAGAACAGGAGCAACTTGCACAGACACTCTCCTCATGTATCTCGATGTCCGACGCGTTTCGGGCCAACGCCCTTCCTCATGGACACTCCCCTGTAACCAACAGCAGACTAGGAAGCACCAGTATTTTCCCTCCATTTATTCAGGTTTTCAACAATCACACTCAGGTGAGTGAACAAATTGCATCCTGGGACCGGTAGTTCAATCATCCACATGTGGGTCGCTACTGTTGGCACATATTACACAGTTCTTTAAAAGGTTTAAAATGTCCAGCATCCTTGCTCCCGCATAGTCATGCGCCTCCTACTCCATATTCCAAAGCCCAAATAAGCCCTGGCGGACCTGCTCAGAATATGCAGTGTTGCTGTCCCGTTGCCGGGCTGACCACCAATATTAAAGGAAAAAGAGTTGCCCCTCGAGAGGGACAGCACTCGCTGGAGGGTAACGCACAGAACAGGAGCAACTTGCACAGACACTCTCCTCACGTATCTCGATGTCCGATGCGTTTCAGGCCAACGCACTTCCTCATGGACACTCCCCCTGTAACCAACAGCAGACTAGGAAGCACCAGTATTTTCCCTCCATTTATTCAGGTTTTCAACAATCACACTCAGGTGAGTGACCAAATTGCATGCTGGGACCGGTAGTTCAATCATTCCCATGTGGGTCGCTACTGTTGGCACATATTACACAGTTCTTTAAAAGGTTTAAAATGTCCAGCATCCTTGCTCCCGCATAGTCATGCGCCTCCTACTCCGTATTCCAAAGCCCAAATAAGCCCTGGCGGACCTGCTCAGAATATACAGTGTTGCTGTCCCGTGGCCGGGCTGACCACCAATATTAAATGAAAAAGAGTTGCCCCTCGAGTGGGACAGCACTCGCTGGAGGGTAACGCACAGAACTGGAGCAACTTGCACAGACACTCTCCTCACGTATCTCGATGTCCGACGCGTTTAGGGCCAACGCCCTTCCTCATGGACACTCCCCTGTAACCAACAGCAGACTAGGAAGCACCAGTGTTTTCCCTCCATTTATTCAGGTTTTCAACAATCACACTCAGGTGAGTGAACAAATTGCATGCTGGGACCAGTAGTTCAATCATCCCCATGTGGGTCGCTACTGTTGGCACATATTACACAGTTCTTTAAAAGTTTTACAATGTCCAGCATCCTTGCTCCCGCATAGTCATGCGCCTCCTACTCCGTATTCCAAAGCCCAAATAAGCCCTGGCGGACCTGCTCAGAATATGCAGTGTTGCAGTCCCGTGGCCGGGCTGACCACCAATATTATAGGAAAAGAGTTGCCCCTCGAGTGGGACAGCACTCGCTGGAGGGTAACGCACAGAACAGGAGCAACTTGCACAGACACTCTCCTCACGTATCTCGATGTTTGATGTGTTTCGGGCTAACGCCCTTCCTCATGGACACTCCCCTGCAACCAACAGCAGACTAGGAAGCACCAGTATTTTCCCTCCATTTATTCAGGTTTTCAACAATCACACTCACGTGAGTGAACAAATTGCATGCTGGGACCGGTAGTTCAATCATCCCCATGTGTGTTGCTACTGTTGGCACATATTACACAGTTCTTTAAAAGGTTTAAAATGTCCAGCATCTTTGCTCCCGCATAGTCATGCGCCTCCTACTCCATATTCCAAAGCCCAAATAAGCCCTGGCGGACCTGCTCAGAATATGCAGTGTTGCTGTCCCGTGGCCGGGCTGACCACCAATATTAAAGGAAAAAGAGTTGCCCCTCGAGTGGGACAGCACTCGCTGGAGGGTAACGCACAGAACAGGAGCAACTTGCACAGACACTCTCCTCAGGTATCTCGATGTCCGACGCATTTTGGGCCAACGCCCTTCCTCATGGACACTCCCCCTGTAACCAACAGCAGACAGGGAAGCACCAGTATTTTCCCTCCATTTATTCAGGTTTTCAACAATCACACTCAGGTGAGTGAACATATTGCATGCTGGGACCGGTAGTTCAATCATCCCCATGTGGGTTGCAACTGTTGGCACATATTACACAGTTCTTTAAAAGGTTTAAGATGTCCAGCATCCTTGCTCCCGCATAGTCATGCGCCTCCTACTCCGTATTCCAAAGCCCAAATAAGCCCTGGCGGACCTGCTCAGATTATGCAGTGTTGCTGTCCCGTGGCCGGGCTGACCACCAATATTAAAGAAAAAAGAGTTGCCCCTCGAGTGGGACAGCACTCGCTGGAGGGTAAAGCACAGAACAGGAGCAACTTGCACAGACACTCTCCTCACGTATCTCGATGTCCGACGCGTTTCGGGCCAACGCACTTCCTCATGGACACTCCCCTCTAACCAATAGCAGACTAGGAAGCACCAGCATTTTCCCTCCATTAATTCAGGTTTTCAACAATCACACTAAGGTGAGTGAACAAATTGCATGTTGGGACCGGTAGTTCAATTATCCCCATGTGGGTCGCTACTGTTGGCACATATTACACAGTTCTTTAAAAGGTTTAAAATGTCCAGCATCCTTGCTCCCGCATAGTCATGCGCCTCCTACTCCGTATTCCAAAGCCCAAATAAACCCTGGCGGACCTGCTCAGAATATGCAGTGTTGCTGTCCTGTGGCCGGGCAGACCACCAATATTAAAGGGAAAAGAGTTGCCCCTCGAGTGGGACAGCACTCGCTGGAGGGTAATGCACAGAACAGGAGCAACTTGCACAGACACTCTCCTCACTTATCTCGATGTCCGACGCGTTTCGGGCCAACGCCCTTCCTCATGGACACACCCCCTGTAACCAACAGCAGACTAGGAAGCACCAGTGTTTTCCCTCCATTTATTCAGGTTTTCAACAATCACACTCAGGTGAGTGAACAAATTGCATGCTGGGACCGGTAGTTCAATCATCCCCATGTGGGTTGCTACAGTTGTCACATATTACACAGTTCTTTAAAAGGTTTAAAATGTCCAGCATCCTTGCTCCCGCATAGTCATGCACCTCCTACTCCGTATTCCAAAGCCCAATTAAGCCCTGGCGGACCTGCTCAGAATATGCAGTGTTGCTGTCCCGTGGCCGGGCTGACCACCAATATGAAAGGAAAAAGAGTTGCTCCTCGAGTGGGACAGCACTCGCTGGAGGGTAACGCACAGAACAGGAGCAACTTGCACAGACACTCTCCTCACGTATCTCGATGTCCGACGCGTTTTGGGCCAACGCCTTTCCTCATGGACACTCCCCTGTAACCAACAGCAGACTAGGAAGCACCAGTATTTTCCCTCCATTTATTCAGGTTTTCAACAATCACACTCAGGTGAGTGATTAAATTGCATGCTGGGACCGGTAGTTCAATCATCCCCATGTGGGTTGCTACTGTTGGCACATATTACACAGTTCTTTAAAAGGTTTAAAATGTCCAGCATCCTTGCTCCCGCATAGTCATGCGCCTCCTACTCCGTATTCCAAAGCCCAAATAAGCCCTGGCAGACCTGCTCAAAATATGCAGTGTTGCTGTCCCTTGGCCGGGCTGACCACCAATATTAAAGGAAAAAGAGTTGCCCCTCGAGTGGGACAGCACTCGCTGGAGGGTAACGCACAGAACAGCAGCAACTTGCACAGACACTCTCCTCACGTATCTCGATGTCCGTAGCGTTTCGGGCCAACGCCCTTCCTCATGGACACTCCCCCTGTAACCAACAGCAGACTAGGAAGCACCAGTATTTTCCCTCCATTTATTCAGGTTTTCAACAATCACACTCAGGTGAGTGAACAAATTGCATGCTGGGACCAGTAGTTCAATCATCCCCATGTGGGTCGCTACTGTTGGCACATATTACACAGTTCTTTAAAAGGTTTACAATGTCCAGCATTCTTGCTCCCGCATAGTCATGCGCCTCCTACTCCGTATTCCAAAGCCCAAATAAGCCCTGGCGGACCTGCTCAGAATATGCAGTGTTGCTGTCCCGTGGCCGGGCTGACCACCAATATTATAGGAAAAAGAGTTGCCCCTCGAGTGGGACAGCACTCGCTGGAGGGTAACGCACAGAACAGGAGCAACTTGCACAGACACTCTCCTCACGTATCTCGATGTCCAACGCGTTTCGGGCCAAAGCCCTTCCTCATGGACCCAACTCCTGTAACCAACAGCAGACTAGGAAGCACCAGTATTTTCCCTCCATTTATTCAGGTTTTCAACAATCACACTCAGGTGAGTGAACAAATTGCATGCTGGGACCGGTAGTTCAATCATCCCCATGTGGGTCGCTACTGTTGGCACATATAACACAGTTCTTTAAAAGGTTTAAAATGTCCAGCATCATTGCTCACGCATAGTCATGTGCCTCCTACTCCGTATTCCAAAGCCCAAATAAGCCCTGGCGGACCTGCTCAAAATATGCAGTGTTGCTGTCCCGTGGCCGGGCTGACCACCAATATTAAAGTAAAAAGAGTTGCCCCTCGAGTGGGACAGCACTCGCTGGAGGGTAACGCACAGAACAGGAGCAACTTGCACAGACACTCTCCTCACGTATCTCGATGTCCAACGCGTTTCGGGCCAAAGCCCTTCCTCATGGACCCAACTCCTGTAACCAACAGCAGACTAGGAAGCACCAGTATTTTCCCTCCATTTATTCAGGTTTTCAACAATCACACTCAGGTGAGTGAACAAATTGCATGCTGGGACCGGTAGTTCAATCATCCCCATGTGGGTCGCTACTGTTGGCACATATAACACAGTTCTTTAAAAGGTTTAAAATGTCCAGCATCATTGCTCACGCATAGTCATGTGCCTCCTACTCCGTATTCCAAAGCCCAAATAAGCCCTGGCGGACCTGCTCAAAATATGCAGTGTTGCTGTCCCGTGGCCGGGCTGACCACCAATATTAAAGTAAAAAGAGTTGCCCCTCGAGTGGGACAGCACTCGCTGGAGGGTAACGCACAGAACAGGAGCAACTTGCACAGACACTCTCCTCATGTATCTCGATGTCCGACGCGTTTCGGGCCAACGCCCTTCCTCATGGACACTCCCCTGTAACCAACAGCAGACTAGGAAGCACCAGTATTTTCCCTCCATTTATTCAGGTTTTCAACAATCACACTCAGGTGAGTGAACAAATTGCATCCTGGGACCGGTAGTTCAATCATCCACATGTGGGTCGCTACTGTTGGCACATATTACACAGTTCTTTAAAAGGTTTAAAATGTCCAGCATCCTTGCTCCCGCATAGTCATGCGCCTCCTACTCCATATTCCAAAGCCCAAATAAGCCCTGGCGGACCTGCTCAGAATATGCAGTGTTGCTGTCCCGTTGCCGGGCTGACCACCAATATTAAAGGAAAAAGAGTTGCCCCTCGAGAGGGACAGCACTCGCTGGAGGGTAACGCACAGAACAGGAGCAACTTGCACAGACACTCTCCTCACGTATCTCGATGTCCGATGCGTTTCAGGCCAACGCACTTCCTCATGGACACTCCCCCTGTAACCAACAGCAGACTAGGAAGCACCAGTATTTTCCCTCCATTTATTCAGGTTTTCAACAATCACACTCAGGTGAGTGACCAAATTGCATGCTGGGACCGGTAGTTCAATCATTCCCATGTGGGTCGCTACTGTTGGCACATATTACACAGTTCTTTAAAAGGTTTAAAATGTCCAGCATCCTTGCTCCCGCATAGTCATGCGCCTCCTACTCCGTATTCCAAAGCCCAAATAAGCCCTGGCGGACCTGCTCAGAATATACAGTGTTGCTGTCCCGTGGCCGGGCTGACCACCAATATTAAATGAAAAAGAGTTGCCCCTCGAGTGGGACAGCACTCGCTGGAGGGTAACGCACAGAACTGGAGCAACTTGCACAGACACTCTCCTCACGTATCTCGATGTCCGACGCGTTTAGGGCCAACGCCCTTCCTCATGGACACTCCCCCTGTAACCAACAGCAGACTAGGAAGCACCAGTGTTTTCCCTCCATTTATTCAGGTTTTCAACAATCACACTCAGGTGAGTGAACAAATTGCATGCTGGGACCAGTAGTTCAATCATCCCCATGTGGGTCGCTACTGTTGGCACATATTACACAGTTCTTTAAAAGTTTTACAATGTCCAGCATCCTTGCTCCCGCATAGTCATGCGCCTCCTACTCCGTATTCCAAAGCCCAAATAAGCCCTGGCGGACCTGCTCAGAATATGCAGTGTTGCAGTCCCGTGGCCGGGCTGACCACCAATATTATAGGAAAAAGAGTTGCCCCTCGAGTGGGACAGCACTCGCTGGAGGGTAACGCACAGAACAGGAGCAACTTGCACAGACACTCTCCTCACGTATCTCGATGTTTGATGTGTTTCGGGCTAACGCCCTTCCTCATGGACACTCCCCTGCAACCAACAGCAGACTAGGAAGCACCAGTATTTTCCCTCCATTTATTCAGGTTTTCAACAATCACACTCACGTGAGTGAACAAATTGCATGCTGGGACCGGTAGTTCAATCATCCCCATGTGTGTTGCTACTGTTGGCACATATTACACAGTTCTTTAAAAGGTTTAAAATGTCCAGCATCTTTGCTCCCGCATAGTCATGCGCCTCCTACTCCATATTCCAAAGCCCAAATAAGCCCTGGCGGACCTGCTCAGAATATGCAGTGTTGCTGTCCCGTGGCCGGGCTGACCACCAATATTAAAGGAAAAGAGTTGCCCCTCGAGTGGGACAGCACTCGCTGGAGGGTAACGCACAGAACAGGAGCAACTTGCACAGACACTCTCCTCAGGTATCTCGATGTCCGACGCATTTTGGGCCAACGCCCTTCCTCATGGACACTCCCCCTGTAACCAACAGCAGACAGGGAAGCACCAGTATTTTCCCTCCATTTATTCAGGTTTTCAACAATCACACTCAGGTGAGTGAACATATTGCATGCTGGGACCGGTAGTTCAATCATCCCCATGTGGGTTGCAACTGTTGGCACATATTACACAGTTCTTTAAAAGGTTTAAGATGTCCAGCATCCTTGCTCCCGCATAGTCATGCGCCTCCTACTCCGTATTCCAAAGCCCAAATAAGCCCTGGCGGACCTGCTCAGATTATGCAGTGTTGCTGTCCCGTGGCCGGGCTGACCACCAATATTAAAGAAAAAAGAGTTGCCCCTCGAGTGGGACAGCACTCGCTGGAGGGTAAAGCACAGAACAGGAGCAACTTGCACAGACACTCTCCTCACGTATCTCGATGTCCGACGCGTTTCGGGCCAACGCACTTCCTCATGGACACTCCCCTCTAACCAATAGCAGACTAGGAAGCACCAGCATTTTCCCTCCATTAATTCAGGTTTTCAACAATCACACTAAGGTGAGTGAACAAATTGCATGTTGGGACCGGTAGTTCAATTATCCCCATGTGGGTCGCTACTGTTGGCACATATTACACAGTTCTTTAAAAGGTTTAAAATGTCCAGCATCCTTGCTCCCGCATAGTCATGCGCCTCCTACTCCGTATTCCAAAGCCCAAATAAACCCTGGCGGACCTGCTCAGAATATGCAGTGTTGCTGTCCTGTGGCCGGGCAGACCACCAATATTAAAGGGAAAAGAGTTGCCCCTCGAGTGGGACAGCACTCGCTGGAGGGTAATGCACAGAACAGGAGCAACTTGCACAGACACTCTCCTCACTTATCTCGATGTCCGACGCGTTTCGGGCCAACGCCCTTCCTCATGGACACACCCCTGTAACCAACAGCAGACTAGGAAGCACCAGTGTTTTCCCTCCATTTATTCAGGTTTTCAACAATCACACTCAGGTGAGTGAACAAATTGCATGCTGGGACCGGTAGTTCAATCATCCCCATGTGGGTTGCTACAGTTGTCACATATTACACAGTTCTTTAAAAGGTTTAAAATGTCCAGCATCCTTGCTCCCGCATAGTCATGCACCTCCTACTCCGTATTCCAAAGCCCAATTAAGCCCTGGCGGACCTGCTCAGAATATGCAGTGTTGCTGTCCCGTGGCCGGGCTGACCACCAATATGAAAGGAAAAAGAGTTGCTCCTCGAGTGGGACAGCACTCGCTGGAGGGTAACGCACAGAACAGGAGCAACTTGCACAGACACTCTCCTCACGTATCTCGATGTCCGACGCGTTTTGGGCCAACGCCTTTCCTCATGGACACTCCCCCTGTAACCAACAGCAGACTAGGAAGCACCAGTATTTTCCCTCCATTTATTCAGGTTTTCAACAATCACACTCAGGTGAGTGATTAAATTGCATGCTGGGACCGGTAGTTCAATCATCCCCATGTGGGTTGCTACTGTTGGCACATATTACACAGTTCTTTAAAAGGTTTAAAATGTCCAGCATCCTTGCTCCCGCATAGTCATGCGCCTCCTACTCCGTATTCCAAAGCCCAAATAAGCCCTAGCAGACCTGCTCAAAATATGCAGTGTTGCTGTCCCTTGGCCGGGCTGACCACCAATATTAAAGGAAAAAGAGTTGCCCCTCGAGTGGGACAGCACTCGCTGGAGGGTAACGCACAGAACAGCAGCAACTTGCACAGACACTCTCCTCACGTATCTCGATGTCCGTAGCGTTTCGGGCCAACGCCCTTCCTCATGGACACTCCCCTGTAACCAACAGCAGACTAGGAAGCACCAGTATTTTCCCTCCATTTATTCAGGTTTTCAACAATCACACTCAGGTGAGTGAACAAATTGCATGCTGGGACCAGTAGTTCAATCATCCCCATGTGGGTCGCTACTGTTGGCACATATTACACAGTTCTTTAAAAGGTTTACAATGTCCAGCATTCTTGCTCCCGCATAGTCATGCGCCTCCTACTCCGTATTCCAAAGCCCAAATAAGCCCTGGCGGACCTGCTCAGAATATGCAGTGTTGCTGTCCCGTGGCCGGGCTGACCACCAATATTATAGGAAAAAGAGTTGCCCCTCGAGTGGGACAGCACTCGCTGGAGGGTAACGCACAGAACAGGAGCAACTTGCACAGACACTCTCCTCACGTATCTCGATGTCCAACGCGTTTTGGGCCAAAGCCCTTCCTCATGGACCCAACTCCTGTAACCAACAGCAGACTAGGAAGCACCAGTATTTTCCCTCCATTTATTCAGGTTTTCAACAATCACACTCAGGTGAGTGAACAAATTGCATGCTGGGACCGGTAGTTCAATCATCCCCATGTGGGTCGCTACTGTTGGCACATATAACACAGTTCTTTAAAAGGTTTAAAATGTCCAGCATCATTGCTCACGCATAGTCATGTGCCTCCTACTCCGTATTCCAAAGCCCAAATAAGCCCTGGCGGACCTGCTCAAAATATGCAGTGTTGCTGTCCCGTGGCCGGGCTGACCACCAATATTAAAGGAAAAAGAGTTGCCCCTCGAGTGGGACAGCACTCGCTGGAGGGTAACGCACAGAACAGGAGCAACTTGCACAGACACTCTCCTCATGTATCTCGATGTCCGACGCGTTTCGGGCCAACGCCCTTCCTCATGGACACTCCCCTGTAACCAACAGCAGACTAGGAAGCACCAGTATTTTCCCTCCATTTATTCAGGTTTTCAACAATCACACTCAGGTGAGTGACCAAATTGCATGCTGGGACCGGTAGTTCAATCATTCCCATGTGGGTCGCTACTGTTGGCACATATTACACAGTTCTTTAAAAGGTTTAAAATGTCCAGCATCCTTGCTCCCGCATAGTCATGCGCCTCCTACTCCGTATTCCAAAGCCCAAATAAACCCTGGCGGACCTGCTCAGAATATGCAGTGTTGCTGTCCCGTGGCCGGGCAGACCACCAATATTAAAGGGAAAAGAGTTGCCCCTCGAGTGGGACAGCACTCGCTGGAGGGTAATGCACAGAACAGGAGCAACTTGCACAGACACTCTCCTCACTTATCTCGATGTCCGACGCGTTTCGGGCCAACGCCCTTCCTCATGGACACACCCCCTGTAACCAACAGCAGACTAGGAAGCACCAGTGTTTTCCCTCCATTTATTCAGGTTTTCAACAATCACACTCAGGTGAGTGAACAAATTGCATGCTGGGACCGGTAGTTCAATCATCCCCATGTGGGTTGCTACAGTTGTCACATATTACACAGTTCTTTAAAAGGTTTAAAATGTCCAGCATCCTTGCTCCCGCATAGTCATGCACCTCCTACTCCGTATTCCAAAGCCCAATTAAGCCCTGGCGGACCTGCTCAGAATATGCAGTGTTGCTGTCCCATGGCCGGGCTGACCACCAATATGAAAGGAAAAAGAGTTGCTCCTCGAGTGGGACAGCACTCGCTGGAGGGTAACGCACAGAACAGGAGCAACTTGCACAGACACTCTCCTCACGTATCTCGATGTCCGACGCGTTTTGGGCCAACGCCTTTCCTCATGGACACTCCCCCTGTAACCAACAGCAGACTAGGAAGCACCAGTATTTTCCCTCCATTTATTCAGGTTTTCAACAATCACACTCAGGTGAGTGATTAAATTGCATGCTGGGACCGGTAGTTCAATCATCCCCATGTGGGTTGCTACTGTTGGCACATATTACACAGTTCTTTAAAAGGTTTAAAATGTCCAGCATCCTTGCTCCCGCATAGTCATGCGCCTCCTACTCCGTATTCCAAAGCCCAAATAAGCCCTGGCAGACCTGCTCAAAATATGCAGTGTTGCTGTCCCTTGGCCGGGCTGACCACCAATATTAAAGGAAAAAGAGTTGCCCCTCGAGTGGGACAGCACTCGCTGGAGGGTAACGCACAGAACAGCAGCAACTTGCACAGACACTCTCCTCACGTATCTCGATGTCCGAAGCGTTTCGGGCCAACGCCCTTCCTCATGGACACTCCCCTGTAACCAACAGCAGACTAGGAAGCACCAGTATTTTCCCTCCATTTATTCAGGTTTTCAACAATCACACTCAGGTGAGTGAACAAATTGCATGCTGGGACCAGTAGTTCAATCATCCCCATGTGGGTCGCTACTGTTGGCACATATTACACAGTTCTTTAAAAGGTTTACAATGTCCAGCATCCTTGCTCCCGCATAGTCATGCGCCTCCTACTCCGTATTCCAAAGCCCAAATAAGCCCTGGCGGACCTGCTCAGAATATGCAGTGTTGCTGTCCCGTGGCCGGGCTGACCACCAATATTATAGGAAAAAGAGTTGCCCCTCGAGTGGGACAGCACTTGCTGGAGGGTAACGCACAGAACAGGAGCAACTTGCACAGACACTCTCCTCACGTATCTCGATGTCCAACGCGTTTCGGGCCAACGCCCTTCCTCATGGACCCAACTCCTGTAACCAACAGCAGACTAGGAAGCACCAGTATTTTCCCTCCATTTATTCAGGTTTTCAACAATCACACTCAGGTGAGTGAACAAATTGCATGCTGGGACCGGTAGTTCAATCATCCCCATGTGGGTCGCTACTGTTGGCACATATAACACAGTTCTTTAAAAGGTTTAAAATGTCCAGCATCATTGCTCACGCATAGTCATGTGCCTCCTACTCCGTATTCCAAAGCCCAAATAAGCCCTGGCGGACCTGCTCAAAATATGCAGTGTTGCTGTCCCGTGGCCGGGCTGACCACCAATATTAAAGGAAAAGAGTTGCCCCTCGAGTGGGACAGCACTCGCTGGAGGGTAACGCACAGAACAGGAGCAACTTGCACAGACACTCTCCTCATGTATCTCGATGTCCGACGCGTTTCGGGCCAACGCCCTTCCTCATGGACACTCCCCCTGTAACCAACAGCAGACTAGGAAGCACCAGTATTTTCCCTCCATTTATTCAGGTTTTCAACAATCACACTCAGGTGAGTGACCAAATTGCATGCTGGGACCGGTAGTTCAATCATTCCCATGTGGGTCGCTACTGTTGGCACATATTACACAGTTCTTTAAAAGGTTTAAAATGTCCAGCATCCTTGCTCCCGCATAGTCATGCGCCTCCTACTCCGTATTCCAAAGCCCAAATAAGCCCTGGCGGACCTGCTCAGAATATACAGTGTTGCTGTCCCGTGGCCGGGCTGACCACCAATATTAAATGAAAAAGAGTTGCCCCTCGAGTGGGACAGCACTCGCTGGAGGGTAACGCACAGAACTGGAGCAACTTGCACAGACACTCTCCTCACGTATCTCGATGTCCGACGCGTTTAGGGCCAACGCCCTTCCTCATGGACACTCCCCTGTAACCAACAGCAGACTAGGAAGCACCAGTGTTTTCCCTCCATTTATTCAGGTTTTCAACAATCACACTCAGGTGAGTGAACAAATTGCATGCTGGGACCGGTAGTTCAATCATCCCCATGTGTGTTGCTACTGTTGGCACATATTACACAGTTCTTTAAAAGGTTTAAAATGTACAGCATCTTTGCTCCCGCATAGTCATGCGCCTCCTACTCCATATTCCAAAGCCCAAATAAGCCCTGGCGGACCTGCTCAGAATATGCAGTGTTGCTGTCCCGTGGCCGGGCTGACCACCAATATTAAAGGAAAAAGAGTTGCCCCTCGAGTGGGACAGCACTCGCTGGAGGGTAACGCACAGAACAGGAGCAACTTGCACAGACACTCTCCTCACGTATCTCGATGTCCGACGCATTTTGGGCCAACGCCCTTCCTCATGGACACTCCCCTGTAACCAACAGCAGACAGGGAAGCACCAGTATTTTCCCTCCATTTATTCAGGTTTTCAACAATCACACTCAGGTGAGTGAACATATTGCATGCTGGGACCGGTAGTTCAATCATCCCCATGTGGGTTGCTACTGTTGGCACATATTACACAGTTCTTTAAAAGGTTTAAGATGTCCAGCATCCTTGCTCCCGCATAGTCATGCGCCTCCTACTCCGTATTCCAAAGCCCAAATAAGCCCTGGCGGACCTGCTCAGATTATGCAGTGTTGCTGTCCCGTGGCCGGGCTGACCACCAATATTAAAGAAAAAGAGTTGCCCCTCGAGTGGGACAGCACTCGCTGGAGGGTAAAGCACAGAACAGGAGCAACTTGCACAGACACTCTCCTCACGTATCTCAATGTCCGACGCGTTTCGGGCCAACGCACTTCCTCATGGACACTCCCCCTGTAACCAATAGCAGACTAGGAAGCACCAGTATTTTCCCTCCATTAATTCAGGTTTTCAACAATCACACTCAGGTGAGTGAACAAATTGCATGCTGGGACCGGTAGTTCAATTATCCCCATGTGGGTCGCTACTGTTGGCACATATTACACAGTTCTTTAAAAGGTTTAAAATGTCCAGAATCCTTGCTCCCGCATAGTCACGCGCCTCCTACTCCGTATTCCAAAGCCCAAATAAACCCTGGCGGACCTGCTCAGAATATGCAGTGTTGCTCTCCCGTGGCCGGGCAGACCACCAATATTAAAGGGAAAAGAGTTGCCCCTCGAGTGGGACAGCACTCGCTGGAGGGTAATGCACAGAACAGGAGCAACTTGCACAGACACTCTCCTCACTTATCTCGATGTCCGACGCGTTTCGGGCCAACGCCCTTCCTCATGGACACACCCCCTGTAACCAACAGCAGACTAGGAAGCACCAGTGTTTTCCCTCCATTTATTCAGGTTTTCAACAATCACACTCAGGTGAGTGAACAAATTGCATGCTGGGACCGGTAGTTCAATCATCCCCATGTGGGTTGCTACAGTTGTCACATATTACACAGTTCTTTAAAAGGTTTAAAATGTCCAGCATCCTTGCTCCCGCATAGTCATGCACCTCCTACTCCGTATTCCAAAGCCCAATTAAGCCCTGGCGGACCTGCTCAGAATATGCAGTGTTGCTGTCCCTTGGCCGGGCTGACCACCAATATGAAAGGAAAAAGAGTTGCTCATCGAGTGGGACAGCACTCGCTGGAGGGTAACGCACAGAACAGGAGCAACTTGCACAGACACTCTCCTCACGTATCTCGATGTCCGACGCGTTTTGGGCCAACGCCTTTCCTCATGGACACTCCCCTGTAACCAACAGCAGACTAGGAAGCACCAGTATTTTCCCTCCATTTATTCAGGTTTTCAACAATCACACTCAGGTGAGTGATTAAATTGCATGCTGGGACCGGTAGTTCAATCATCCCCATGTGGGTTGCTACTGTTGGCACATATTACACAGTTCTTTAAAAGGTTTAAAATGTCCAGCATCCTTGCTCCCGCATAGTCATGCGCCTCCTACTCCGTATTCCAAAGCCCAAATAAGCCCTGGCAGACCTGCTCAAAATATGCAGTGATGCTGTCCCTTGGCCGGGCTGACCACCAATATTAAAGGAAAAAGAGTTGCCCCTCGAGTGGGACAGCACTCGCTGGAGGGTAACGCACAGAACAGCAGCAACTTGCACAGACACTCTCCTCACGTATCTCGATGTCCGAAGCGTTTCGGGCCAACGCCCTTCCTCATGGACACTCCCCCTGTAACCAACAGCAGACTAGGAAGCACCAGTATTTTCCCTCCATTTATTCAGGTTTTCAACAATCACACTCAGGTGAGTGAACAAATTGCATGCTGGGACCAGTAGTTCAATCATCCCCATGTAGGTCGCTACTGTTGGCACATATTACACAGTTCTTTATAAGGTTTACAATGTCCAGCATCCTTGCTCCCGCATAGTCATGCGCCTCCTACTCCGTATTCCAAAGCCCAAATAAGCCCTGGCGGACCTGCTCAGAATATGCAGTGTTGCTGTTCCGTGGCCGGGCTGACCACCAATATTATAGGAAAAAGAGTTGCCCCTCGAGTGGGACAGCACTCGCTGGAGGGTAACGCACAGAACAGGAGCAACTTGCACAGACACTCTCCTCACGTATCTCGATGTCCAACGCGTTTCGGGCCAACGCCCTTCCTCATGGACCCAACTCCTGTAACCAACAGCAGACTAGGAAGCACCAGTATTTTCCCTCCATTTATTCAGGTTTTCAACAATCACACTCAGGTGAGTGAACAAATTGCATGCTGGGACCGGTAGTTCAATCATCCCCATGTGGGTCGCTACTGTTGGCACATATAACACAGTTCTTTAAAAGGTTTAAAATGTCCAGCATCATTGCTCACGCATAGTCATGTGCCTCCTACTCCGTATTCCAAAGCCCAAATAAGCCCTGGCGGACCTGCTCAAAATATGCAGTGTTGCTGTCCCGTGGCCGGGCTGACCACCAATATTAAAGTAAAAAGAGTTGCCCCTCGAGTGGGACAGCACTCGCTGGAGGGTAACGCACAGAACAGGAGCAACTTGCACAGACACTCTCCTCATGTATCTCGATGTCCGACGCGTTTCGGGCCAACGCCCTTCCTCATGGACACTCCCCCTGTAACCAACAGCAGACTAGGAAGCACCAGTATTTTCCCTCCATTTATTCAGGTTTTCAACAATCACACTCAGGTGAGTGAACAAATTGCATCCTGGGACCGGTAGTTCAATCATCCACATGTGGGTCGCTACTGTTGGCACATATTACACAGTTCTTTAAAAGGTTTAAAATGTCCAGCATCCTTGCTCCCGCATAGTCATGCGCCTCCTACTCCATATTCCAAAGCCCAAATAAGCCCTGGCGGACCTGCTCAGAATATGCAGTGTTGCTGTCCCGTTGCCGGGCTGACCACCAATATTAAAGGAAAAAGAGTTGCCCCTCGAGAGGGACAGCACTCGCTGGAGGGTAACGCACAGAACAGGAGCAACTTGCACAGACACTCTCCTCACGTATCTCGATGTCCGATGCGTTTCAGGCCAACGCACTTCCTCATGGACACTCCCCCTGTAACCAACAGCAGACTAGGAAGCACCAGTATTTTCCCTCCATTTATTCAGGTTTTCAACAATCACACTCAGGTGAGTGACCAAATTGCATGCTGGGACCGGTAGTTCAATCATTCCCATGTGGGTCGCTACTGTTGGCACATATTACACAGTTCTTTAAAAGGTTTAAAATGTCCAGCATCCTTGCTCCCGCATAGTCATGCGCCTCCTACTCCGTATTCCAAAGCCCAAATAAGCCCTGGCGGACCTGCTCAGAATATACAGTGTTGCTGTCCCGTGGCCGGGCTGACCACCAATATTAAATGAAAAAGAGTTGCCCCTCGAGTGGGACAGCACTCGCTGGAGGGTAACGCACAGAACTGGAGCAACTTGCACAGACACTCTCCTCACGTATCTCGATGTCCGACGCGTTTAGGGCCAACGCCCTTCCTCATGGACACTCCCCTGTAACCAACAGCAGACTAGGAAGCACCAGTGTTTTCCCTCCATTTATTCAGGTTTTCAACAATCACACTCAGGTGAGTGAACAAATTGCATGCTGGGACCAGTAGTTCAATCATCCCCATGTGGGTCGCTACTGTTGGCACATATTACACAGTTCTTTAAAAGTTTTACAATGTCCAGCATCCTTGCTCCCGCATAGTCATGCGCCTCCTACTCCGTATTCCAAAGCCCAAATAAGCCCTGGCGGACCTGCTCAGAATATGCAGTGTTGCAGTCCCGTGGCCGGGCTGACCACCAATATTATAGGAAAAAGAGTTGCCCCTCGAGTGGGACAGCACTCGCTGGAGGGTAACGCACAGAACAGGAGCAACTTGCACAGACACTCTCCTCACGTATCTCGATGTTTGATGTGTTTCGGGCTAACGCCCTTCCTCATGGACACTCCCCTGCAACCAACAGCAGACTAGGAAGCACCAGTATTTTCCCTCCATTTATTCAGGTTTTCAACAATCACACTCACGTGAGTGAACAAATTGCATGCTGGGACCGGTAGTTCAATCATCCCCATGTGTGTTGCTACTGTTGGCACATATTACACAGTTCTTTAAAAGGTTTAAAATGTCCAGCATCTTTGCTCCCGCATAGTCATGCGCCTCCTACTCCATATTCCAAAGCCCAAATAAGCCCTGGCGGACCTGCTCAGAATATGCAGTGTTGCTGTCCCGTGGCCGGGCTGACCACCAATATTAAAGGAAAAAGAGTTGCCCCTCGAGTGGGACAGCACTCGCTGGAGGGTAACGCACAGAACAGGAGCAACTTGCACAGACACTCTCCTCAGGTATCTCGATGTCCGACGCATTTTGGGCCAACGCCCTTCCTCATGGACACTCCCCCTGTAACCAACAGCAGACAGGGAAGCACCAGTATTTTCCCTCCATTTATTCAGGTTTTCAACAATCACACTCAGGTGAGTGAACATATTGCATGCTGGGACCGGTAGTTCAATCATCCCCATGTGGGTTGCAACTGTTGGCACATATTACACAGTTCTTTAAAAGGTTTAAGATGTCCAGCATCCTTGCTCCCGCATAGTCATGCGCCTCCTACTCCGTATTCCAAAGCCCAAATAAGCCCTGGCGGACCTGCTCAGATTATGCAGTGTTGCTGTCCCGTGGCCGGGCTGACCACCAATATTAAAGAAAAAAGAGTTGCCCCTCGAGTGGGACAGCACTCGCTGGAGGGTAAAGCACAGAACAGGAGCAACTTGCACAGACACTCTCCTCACGTATCTCGATGTCCGACGCGTTTCGGGCCAACGCACTTCCTCATGGACACTCCCCTCTAACCAATAGCAGACTAGGAAGCACCAGCATTTTCCCTCCATTAATTCAGGTTTTCAACAATCACACTAAGGTGAGTGAACAAATTGCATGTTGGGACCGGTAGTTCAATTATCCCCATGTGGGTCGCTACTGTTGGCACATATTACACAGTTCTTTAAAAGGTTTAAAATATCCAGCATCCTTGCTCCCGCATAGTCATGCGCCTCCTACTCCGTATTCCAAAGCCCAAATAAACCCTGGCGGACCTGCTCAGAATATGCAGTGTTGCTGTCCTGTGGCCGGGCAGACCACCAATATTAAAGGGAAAAGAGTTGCCCCTCGAGTGGGACAGCACTCGCTGGAGGGTAATGCACAGAACAGGAGCAACTTGCACAGACACTCTCCTCACTTATCTCGATGTCCGACGCGTTTCGGGCCAACGCCCTTCCTCATGGACACACCCCTGTAACCAACAGCAGACTAGGAAGCACCAGTGTTTTCCCTCCATTTATTCAGGTTTTCAACAATCACACTCAGGTGAGTGAACAAATTGCATGCTGGGACCGGTAGTTCAATCATCCCCATGTGGGTTGCTACAGTTGTCACATATTACACAGTTCTTTAAAAGGTTTAAAATGTCCAGCATCCTTGCTCCCGCATAGTCATGCACCTCCTACTCCGTATTCCAAAGCCCAATTAAGCCCTGGCGGACCTGCTCAGAATATGCAGTGTTGCTGTCCCGTGGCCGGGCTGACCACCAATATGAAAGGAAAAAGAGTTGCTCCTCGAGTGGGACAGCACTCGCTGGAGGGTAACGCACAGAACAGGAGCAACTTGCACAGACACTCTCCTCACGTATCTCGATGTCCGACGCGTTTTGGGCCAACGCCTTTCCTCATGGACACTCCCCTGTAACCAACAGCAGACTAGGAAGCACCAGTATTTTCCCTCCATTTATTCAGGTTTTCAACAATCACACTCAGGTGAGTGATTAAATTGCATGCTGGGACCGGTAGTTCAATCATCCCCATGTGGGTTGCTACTGTTGGCACATATTACACAGTTCTTTAAAAGGTTTAAAATGTCCAGCATCCTTGCTCCCGCATAGTCATGCGCCTCCTACTCCGTATTCCAAAGCCCAAATAAGCCCTGGCAGACCTGCTCAAAATATGCAGTGTTGCTGTCCCTTGGCCGGGCTGACCACCAATATTAAAGGAAAAAGAGTTGCCCCTCGAGTGGGACAGCACTCGCTGGAGGGTAACGCACAGAACAGCAGCAACTTGCACAGACACTCTCCTCACGTATCTCGATGTCCGAAGCGTTTCGGGCCAACGCCCTTCCTCATGGACACTCCCCCTGTAACCAACAGCAGACTAGGAAGCACCAGTATTTTCCCTCCATTTATTCAGGTTTTCAACAATCACACTCAGGTGAGTGAACAAATTGCATGCTGGGACCAGTAGTTCAATCATCCCCATGTGGGTCGCTACTGTTGGCACATATTACACAGTTCTTTAAAAGGTTTACAATGTCCAGCATTCTTGCTCCCGCATAGTCATGCGCCTCCTACTCCGTATTCCAAAGCCCAAATAAGCCCTGGCGGACCTGCTCAGAATATGCAGTGTTGCTGTCCCGTGGCCGGGCTGACCACCAATATTATAGGAAAAAGAGTTGCCCCTCGAGTGGGACAGCACTCGCTGGAGGGTAACGCACAGAACAGGAGCAACTTGCACAGACACTCTCCTCACGTATCTCGATGTCCAACGCGTTTCGGGCCAAAGCCCTTCCTCATGGACCCAACTCCTGTAACCAACAGCAGACTAGGAAGCACCAGTATTTTCCCTCCATTTATTCAGGTTTTCAACAATCACACTCAGGTGAGTGAACAAATTGCATGCTGGGACCGGTAGTTCAATCATCCCCATGTGGGTCGCTACTGTTGGCACATATAACACAGTTCTTTAAAAGGTTTAAAATGTCCAGCATCATTGCTCACGCATAGTCATGTGCCTCCTACTCCGTATTCCAAAGCCCAAATAAGCCCTGGCGGACCTGCTCAAAATATGCAGTGTTGCTGTCCCGTGGCCGGGCTGACCACCAATATTAAAGGAAAAAGAGTTGCCCCTCGAGTGGGACAGCACTCGCTGGAGGGTAACGCACAGAACAGGAGCAACTTGCACAGACACTCTCCTCATGTATCTCGATGTCCGACGCGTTTCGGGCCAACGCCCTTCCTCATGGACACTCCCCCTGTAACCAACAGCAGACTAGGAAGCACCAGTATTTTCCCTCCATTTATTCAGGTTTTCAACAATCACACTCAGGTGAGTGACCAAATTGCATGCTGGGACCGGTAGTTCAATCATTCCCATGTGGGTCGCTACTGTTGGCACATATTACACAGTTCTTTAAAAGGTTTAAAATGTCCAGCATCCTTGCTCCCGCATAGTCATGCGCCTCCTACTCCGTATTCCAAAGCCCAAATAAACCCTGGCGGACCTGCTCAGAATATGCAGTGTTGCTGTCCCGTGGCCGGGCAGACCACCAATATTAAAGGGAAAAGAGTTGCCCCTCGAGTGGGACAGCACTCGCTGGAGGGTAATGCACAGAACAGGAGCAACTTGCACAGACACTCTCCTCACTTATCTCGATGTCCGACGCGTTTCGGGCCAACGCCCTTCCTCATGGACACACCCCCTGTAACCAACAGCAGACTAGGAAGCACCAGTGTTTTCCCTCCATTTATTCAGGTTTTCAACAATCACACTCAGGTGAGTGAACAAATTGCATGCTGGGACCGGTAGTTCAATCATCCCCATGTGGGTTGCTACAGTTGTCACATATTACACAGTTCTTTAAAAGGTTTAAAATGTCCAGCATCCTTGCTCCCGCATAGTCATGCACCTCCTACTCCGTATTCCAAAGCCCAATTAAGCCCTGGCGGACCTGCTCAGAATATGCAGTGTTGCTGTCCCGTGGCCGGGCTGACCACCAATATGAAAGGAAAAGAGTTGCTCCTCGAGTGGGACAGCACTCGCTGGAGGGTAACGCACAGAACAGGAGCAACTTGCACAGACACTCTCCTCACGTATCTCGATGTCCGACGCGTTTTGGGCCAACGCCTTTCCTCATGGACACTCCCCCTGTAACCAACAGCAGACTAGGAAGCACCAGTATTTTCCCTCCATTTATTCAGGTTTTCAACAATCACACTCAGGTGAGTGATTAAATTGCATGCTGGGACCGGTAGTTCAATCATCCCCATGTGGGTTGCTACTGTTGGCACATATTACACAGTTCTTTAAAAGGTTTAAAATGTCCAGCATCCTTGCTCCCGCATAGTCATGCGCCTCCTACTCCGTATTCCAAAGCCCAAATAAGCCCTGGCAGACCTGCTCAAAATATGCAGTGTTGCTGTCCCTTGGCCGGGCTGACCACCAATATTAAAGGAAAAAGAGTTGCCCCTCGAGTGGGACAGCACTCGCTGGAGGGTAACGCACAGAACAGCAGCAACTTGCACAGACACTCTCCTCACGTATCTCGATGTCCGAAGCGTTTCGGGCCAACGCCCTTCCTCATGGACACTCCCCTGTAACCAACAGCAGACTAGGAAGCACCAGTATTTTCCCTCCATTTATTCAGGTTTTCAACAATCACACTCAGGTGAGTGAACAAATTGCATGCTGGGACCAGTAGTTCAATCATCCCCATGTGGGTCGCTACTGTTGGCACATATTACACAGTTCTTTAAAAGGTTTACAATGTCCAGCATCCTTGCTCCCGCATAGTCATGCGCCTCCTACTCCGTATTCCAAAGCCCAAATAAGCCCTGGCGGACCTGCTCAGAATATGCAGTGTTGCTGTCCCGTGGCCGGGCTGACCACCAATATTATAGGAAAAGAGTTGCCCCTCGAGTGGGACAGCACTTGCTGGAGGGTAACGCACAGAACAGGAGCAACTTGCACAGACACTCTCCTCACGTATCTCGATGTCCAACGCGTTTCGGGCCAACGCCCTTCCTCATGGACCCAACTCCTGTAACCAACAGCAGACTAGGAAGCACCAGTATTTTCCCTCCATTTATTCAGGTTTTCAACAATCACACTCAGGTGAGTGAACAAATTGCATGCTGGGACCGGTAGTTCAATCATCCCCATGTGGGTCGCTACTGTTGGCACATATAACACAGCTCTTTAAAAGGTTTAAAATGTCCAGCATCATTGCTCACGCATAGTCATGTGCCTCCTACTCCGTATTCCAAAGCCCAAATAAGCCCTGGCGGACCTGCTCAAAATATGCAGTGTTGCTGTCCCGTGGCCGGGCTGACCACCAATATTAAAGGAAAAAGAGTTGCCCCTCGAGTGGGACAGCACTCGCTGGAGGGTAACGCACAGAACAGGAGCAACTTGCACAGACACTCTCCTCATGTATCTCGATGTCCGACGCGTTTCGGGCCAACGCCCTTCCTCATGGACACTCCCCTGTAACCAACAGCAGACTAGGAAGCACCAGTATTTTCCCTCCATTTATTCAGGTTTTCAACAATCACACTCAGGTGAGTGACCAAATTGCATGCTGGGACCGGTAGTTCAATCATTCCCATGTGGGTCGCTACTGTTGGCACATATTACACAGTTCTTTAAAAGGTTTAAAATGTCCAGCATCCTTGCTCCCGCATAGTCATGCGCCTCCTACTCCGTATTCCAAAGCCCAAATAAGCCCTGGCGGACCTGCTCAGAATATACAGTGTTGCTGTCCCGTGGCCGGGCTGACCACCAATATTAAATGAAAAAGAGTTGCCCCTCGAGTGGGACAGCACTCGCTGGAGGGTAACGCACAGAACTGGAGCAACTTGCACAGACACTCTCCTCACGTATCTCGATGTCCGACGCGTTTAGGGCCAACGCCCTTCCTCATGGACACTCCCCCTGTAACCAACAGCAGACTAGGAAGCACCAGTGTTTTCCCTCCATTTATTCAGGTTTTCAACAATCACACTCAGGTGAGTGAACAAATTGCATGCTGGGACCGGTAGTTCAATCATCCCCATGTGTGTTGCTACTGTTGGCACATATTACACAGTTCTTTAAAAGGTTTAAAATGTACAGCATCTTTGCTCCCGCATAGTCATGCGCCTCCTACTCCATATTCCAAAGCCCAAATAAGCCCTGGCGGACCTGCTCAGAATATGCAGTGTTGCTGTCCCGTGGCCGGGCTGACCACCAATATTAAAGGAAAAAGAGTTGCCCCTCGAGTGGGACAGCACTCGCTGGAGGGTAACGCACAGAACAGGAGCAACTTGCACAGACACTCTCCTCACGTATCTCGATGTCCGACGCATTTTGGGCCAACGCCCTTCCTCATGGACACTCCCCCTGTAACCAACAGCAGACAGGGAAGCACCAGTATTTTCCCTCCATTTATTCAGGTTTTCAACAATCACACTCAGGTGAGTGAACATATTGCATGCTGGGACCGGTAGTTCAATCATCCCCATGTGGGTTGCTACTGTTGGCACATATTACACAGTTCTTTAAAAGGTTTAAGATGTCCAGCATCCTTGCTCCCGCATAGTCATGCGCCTCCTACTCCGTATTCCAAAGCCCAAATAAGCCCTGGCGGACCTGCTCAGATTATGCAGTGTTGCTGTCCCGTGGCCGGGCTGACCACCAATATTAAAGAAAAAGAGTTGCCCCTCGAGTGGGACAGCACTCGCTGGAGGGTAAAGCACAGAACAGGAGCAACTTGCACAGACACTCTCCTCACGTATCTCAATGTCCGACGCGTTTCGGGCCAACGCACTTCCTCATGGACACTCCCCTGTAACCAATAGCAGACTAGGAAGCACCAGTATTTTCCCTCCATTAATTCAGGTTTTCAACAATCACACTCAGGTGAGTGAACAAATTGCATGCTGGGACCGGTAGTTCAATTATCCCCATGTGGGTCGCTACTGTTGGCACATATTACACAGTTCTTTAAAAGGTTTAAAATGTCCAGAATCCTTGCTCCCGCATAGTCACGCGCCTCCTACTCCGTATTCCAAAGCCCAAATAAACCCTGGCGGACCTGCTCAGAATATGCAGTGTTGCTCTCCCGTGGCCGGGCAGACCACCAATATTAAAGGGAAAAGAGTTGCCCCTCGAGTGGGACAGCACTCGCTGGAGGGTAATGCACAGAACAGGAGCAACTTGCACAGACACTCTCCTCACTTATCTCGATGTCCGACGCGTTTCGGGCCAACGCCCTTCCTCATGGACACACCCCCTGTAACCAACAGCAGACTAGGAAGCACCAGTGTTTTCCCTCCATTTATTCAGGTTTTCAACAATCACACTCAGGTGAGTGAACAAATTGCATGCTGGGACCGGTAGTTCAATCATCCCCATGTGGGTTGCTACAGTTGTCACATATTACACAGTTCTTTAAAAGGTTTAAAATGTCCAGCATCCTTGCTCCCGCATAGTCATGCACCTCCTACTCCGTATTCCAAAGCCCAATTAAGCCCTGGCGGACCTGCTCAGAATATGCAGTGTTGCTGCCCCGTGGCCGGGCTGACCACCAATATGAAAGGAAAAAGAGTTGCTCCTCGAGTGGGACAGCACTCGCTGGAGGGTAACGCACAGAACAGGAGCAACTTGCACAGACACTCTCCTCACGTATCTCGATGTCCGACGCGTTTTGGGCCAACGCCTTTCCTCATGGACACTCCCCTGTAACCAACAGCAGACTAGGAAGCACCAGTATTTTCCCTCCATTT
Organism: Calotriton arnoldi; assembly: GCA_963921515.1. Taxonomy (NCBI): domain Eukaryota; kingdom Metazoa; phylum Chordata; class Amphibia; order Caudata; family Salamandridae; genus Calotriton; species Calotriton arnoldi. Next base: position 34,532 of record CAWUFW010021637.1, read on the forward strand.
ATTCAGGTTTTCAACAATCACACTCAGGTGAGTGATTAAATTGCATGCTGGGACCGGTAGTTCAATCATCCCCATGTGGGTTGCTACTGTTGGCACATATTACACAGTTCTTTAAAAGGTTTAAAATGTCCAGCATCCTTGCTCCCGCATAGTCATGCGCCTCCTACTCCGTATTCCAAAGCCCAAATAAGCCCTGGCAGACCTGCTCAAAATATGCAGTGTTGCTGTCCCTTGGCCGGGCTGACCACCAATATTAAAGGAAAAAGAGTTGCCCCTCGAGTGGGACAGCACTCGCTGGAGGGTAACGCACAGAACAGCAGCAACTTGCACAGACACTCTCCTCACGTATCTCGATGTCCGAAGCGTTTCGGGCCAACGCCCTTCCTCATGGACACTCCCCCTGTAACCAACAGCAGACTAGGAAGCACCAGTATTTTCCCTCCATTTATTCAGGTTTTCAACAATCACACTCAGGTGAGTGAACAAATTGCATGCTGGGACCAGTAGTTCAATCATCCCCAAGTGGGTCGCTACTGTTGGCACATATTACACAGTTCTTTAAAAGGTTTACAATGTCCAGCATCCTTGCTCCCGCATAGTCATGCGCCTCCTACTCCATAATCCAAAGCCCAAATAAGCCCTGGCGGACCTGCTCAGAATATGCAGTGTTGCTGTCCCGTGGCCGGGCTGACCACCAATATTATAGGAAAAAGAGTTGCCCCTCGAGTGGGACAGCACTCGCTGGAGGGTAACGCACAGAACAGGAGCAACTTGCACAGACACTCTCCTCACGTATCTCGATGTCCGACGCGTTTCGGGCCAACGCCCTTCCTCATGGACCCAACTCCTGTAACCAACAGCAGACTAGGAAGCACCAGTATTTTCCCTCCATTTATTCAGGTTTTCAACAATCACACTCAGGTGAGTGAACAAATTGCATGCTGGGGCCGGTAGTTCAATCATCCCCATGTGGGTCGCTACTGTTGGCACATATAACACAGTTCTTTAAAAGGTTTAAAATGTCCAGCATCATTGCTCACGCATAGTCATGTGCCTCCTACTCCGTATTCCAAAGCCCAAATAAGCCCTGGCGGACCTGCTCAAAATATGCAGTGTTGCTGTCCCGTGGCCGGGCTGACCACCAATATTAAAGGAAAAAGAGTTGCCCCTCGAGTGGGACAGCACTCTCTGGAGGGTAACGCACAGAACAGGAGCAACTTGCACAGACACTCTCCTCATGTATCTCGATGTCCGGCGCGTTTCGGGCCAACGCCCTTCCTCATGGACACTCCCCTGTAACCAACAGCAGACTAGGAAGCACCAGTATTTTCCCTCCATTTATTCAGGTTTTCAACAATCACACTCAGGTGAGTGAACAAATTGCATCCTGGGACCGGTAGTTCAATCATCCACATGTGGGTCGCTACTGTTGGCACATATTACACAGTTCTTTAAAAGGTTTAAAATGTCCAGCATCCTTGCTCCCGCATAGTCATGCGCCTCCTACTCCATATTCCAAAGCCCAAATAAGCCCTGGCGGACCTGCTCAGAATATGCAGTGTTGCTGTCCCGTTGCCGGGCTGACCACCAATATTAAAGGAAAAAGAGTTGCCCCTCGAGAGGGACAGCACTCGCTGGAGGGTAACGCACAGAACAGGAGCAACTTGCACAGACACTCTCCTCACGTATCTCGATGTCCGATGCGTTTCGGGCCAACGCACTTCCTCATGGACACTCCCCTGTAACCAACAGCAGACTAGGAAGCACCAGTATTTTCCCTCCATTTATTCAGGTTTTCAACAATCACACTCAGGTGAGTGACCAAATTGCATGCTGGGACCGGTAGTTCAATCATTCCCATGTGGGTCGCTACTGTTGGCACATATTACACAGTTCTTTAAAAGGTTTAAAATGTCCAGCATCCTTGCTCCCGCATAGTCATGCGCCTCCTACTCCGTATTACAAAGCCCAAATAAGCCCTGGCGGACCTGCTCAGAATATACAGTGTTGCTGTCCCGTGGCCGGGCTGACCACCAATATTAAATGAAAAAGAGTTGCCCCTCGAGTGGGACAGCACTCGCTGGAGGGTAACGCACAGAACTGGAGCAACTTGCACAGACACTCTCCTCACGTATCTCGATGTCCGACGCGTTTAGGGCCAACGCCCTTCCTCATGGACACTCCCCTGTAACCAACAGCAGACTAGGAAGCACCAGTGTTTTCCCTCCATTTATTCAGGTTTTCAACAATCACAATCAGGTGAGTGAACAAATTGCATGCTGGGACCAGTAGTTCAATCATCCCCATGTGGGTCGCTACTGTTGGCACATATTACACAGTTCTTTAAAAGTTTTACAATGTCCAGCATCCTTGCTCCCGCATAGTCATGCGCCTCCTACTCCGTATTCCAAAGCCCAAATAAGCCCTGGCGGACCTGCTCAGAATATGCAGTGTTGCAGTCCCGTGGCCGGGCTGACCACCAATATTATAGGAAAAAGAGTTGCCCCTCGAGTGGGACAGCACTCGCTGGAGGGTAACGCACAGAACAGGAGCAACTTGCACAGACACTCTCCTCACGTATCTCGATGTTTGATGCGTTTCGGGCCAACGCCCTTCCTCATGGACACTCCCCCTGCAACCAACAGCAGACTAGGAAGCACCAGTATTTTCCCTCCATTTATTCAGGTTTTCAACAATCACACTCACGTGAGTGAACAAATTGCTTGCTGGGACCGGAAGTTCAATCACCCCCATGTGGGTCGCTACTGTTGGCACATACTACACAGTTCTTTAAAAGGTTTAAAATATCCAGCATCCTTGCTCCCGCATAGTCATGCGCCTCCTACTCTGTATTCCAAAGCCCAAATAAGCCCTGGCGGCCCTGCTCAGAATATGCAGTGTTGCTGTCCCGTGGCCGGGCTGACCACCAATATTAAAGGAAAAAGAGTTGCCCCTCGAGTGGGACAGCACTCGCTGGAGGGTAACGCACAGAACAGGAGCAACTTACACAGACACTCTCCTCACGTATCTCGATGTCCAACGCGTTTCGGGCCAACGCCCTTCCTCATGGACCCAACTCCTGTAACCAACAGCAGACTAGGAAGCACCAGTATTTTCCCTCCATTTATTCAGGTTTTCAACAATCACACTCAGGTGAGTGAACAAATTGCATGCTGGGACCGGTAGTTCAATCATCCCCATGTGGGTTGCTACAGATGTCACATAGTACACAGTTATTTAAAAGGTTTAAAATGTCCAGCATCCTTGCTCCCGCATAGTCATGCGCCTCCTACTCCGTATTCCAAAGCCCAATTAAGCCCTGGCGGACCTGCTCAGAATATGCAGTGTTGCTGTCCCGTGGCCGGGCTGACCACCAATATTAAAGGAAAAAGAGTTGCCCCTCGAGTGGGACAGCACTCGCTGGAGGGTAACGCACAGAACAGCAGCAACTTGCACAGACACTCTCCTCACGTATCTCGATGTCCGACGCGTTTCGGGCCAACGCCCTTCCTCATGGACACTCCCCCTGTAACCAACAGCAGACTAGGAAGCACCAGTATTTTCCCTCCATTTATTCAGGTTTTCAACAATCACACTCAGGTGAGTGAACAAATTGCATGCTGGGACCAGTAGTTCAATCATCCCCATGTGGGTCGCTACTGTTGGCACATACTACACAGTTCTTTAAAAGGTTTAAAATATCCAGCATCCTTGCTCCCGCATAGTCATGCGCCTCCTACTCCGTATTCCAAAGCCCAAATAAGCCCTGGCGGCCCTGCTCAGAATATGCAGTGTTGCTGTCCCGTGGCCGGGCTGACCACCAATATTAAAGGAAAAAGAGTTGCCCCTCGAGTGGGACAGCACTCGCTGGAGGGTAACGCACAGAACAGGAGCAACTTACACAGACACTCTCCTCACGTATCTCGATGTCCAATGCATTTCGGGCCAACGCCCTTCCTCATGGACCCAACTCCTGTAACCAACTTCAGACTAGGAAGCACCAGTATTTTCCCTCCATTTATTCAGGTTTTCAACAATCACACTCAGGTGAGTGAACAAATTGCATGCTGGGACCGGTAGTTCAATCATCCCCATGTGGGTCGCTACTGTTGGCACATACTACACAGTTCTTTAAAAGGTTTAAAATATCCAGCATCCTTGCTCCCGCATAGTCATGCGCCTCCTACTCCGTATTCCAAAGCCCAAATAAGCCCTGGCGGACCAGCTCAGAATATGCACTGTTGCGGTCTCGTGGCCGGGCTGACCACCAATATTAAAGGAAAAAGAGTTGCCCCTCGAGTGGTACAGCACTCACTGGAGGGTAACGCACTGAACAGGAGCAACTTGCACAGACACTCTCCTCATGTATCTCGATGTCCAACGCGTTTCGGGCCAACGCCCTTCCTCATGGACCCAACTCCTGTAACCAACAGCAGACTAGGAAGCACCAGTATTTTCCCTCCATTTATTCAGGTTTTCAACAATCACACTCAGGTGAGTGAACTAATTGCATGCTGGGACCGGTAGTTCAATCATCCCCATGTGGGTCGCTACTGTTGGCACATATAACACAGTTCTTTAAAAGGTTTAAAATGTCCAGCATCATTGCTCACGCATAGTCATGTGCCTCCTACTCCGTATTCCAAAGCCCAAATAAGCCCTGGCGGACCTGCTCAAAATATGCAGTGTTGCTGTCCCGTGGCCGGGCTGACCACCAATGTTAAAGGAAAAAGAGTTGCCCCTCGAGTGGGACAGCACTCGCTGGAGGTTAACGCACAGAACAGGAGCAACTTGCACAGACACTCTCCTCACGTATCTCGATGTCCGACTCGTTTCGGGCCAACGCCCTTCCTCATGGACACTCCCCCTGTAACCAACAGCAGACTAGGAAGCACCAGTATTTTCCCTCCATTTATTCAGGTTTTCACCAATCACACTCAGGTGAGTGAACAAATTGCATGCTGGGACCGGTAGTTCAATCATCCCCATGTGGGTCGCTACTGTTGGCACATATTACACAGTTCTTTAAAAGGTTTAAAATGTTCAGCATCCTTGCTCCCGCATAGTCATGCGCCTCCTACTCCGTATTCCAAAGCCCAAATAAGCCATGGCGGACCTGCTCAGAATATGCAGTGTTGCTGTCCCGTGGCCGGGCTGACCACCAATATTAAAGGGAAAAGAGTTGCCCCTCGAGTGGGACAGCACTCGCTGGAGAGTAACGCACAGAACAGGAGCAACTTGCACAGACACCCTCCTCACGTATCTCGATGTCCGACGCGTTTTGGGCCAACGCCCTTCCTCATGGACACTCCCCCTGTAACCAACAGCAGACTAGGAAGCACCAGTATTTTCCCTCCATTTATTCAGGTTTTCAACAATCACACTCAGGTGAGTGAACAAATTGCATGCTGGGACCGGTAGTTCAATCATCCCCATGTGGGTCGATACTGTTGGCACATATTACACAGTTCTTTAAAAGGTTTAAAATGTCCAGCATCCTTGCTCCCGCATAGTCATGCGCCTCCTACTCCGTATTCCAAAGCCCAAATAAGCCCTGGTGGACCAGCTCAGAATATGCACTGTTGCTGTCCCGTGGCCGGGCTGACCACCAATTTTAAAGGAAAAAGAGTTGCCCCTTGAGTGGTACAGCACTCGCTGGAGGGTAACGCACAGAACAGGAGCAACTTGCACAGACACTCTCCTCATGTATCTCGATGTCCAACGCATTTCGGGCCAACGCCCTTCCTCATGGACCCAACTCCTGTAACCAACAGCAGACTAGGAAGCACCAGTATTTTCCCTCCATTTATTCAGGTTTTCAACAATCACACTCAGGTGAGTGAACAAATTGCATGCTGGGACCGGTAGTTCAATCATCCCCATGTGGGTCGCTACTGTTGGCACATATAACACAGTTCTTTAAAAGGTTTAAAATGTCCAGCATCATTGCTCACGCATAGTCATGTGCCTCCTACTCCGTATTCCAAAGCCCAAATAAGACCTGGCGGACCTGCTCAAAATATGCAGTGTTGCTGTCCCGTGGCCGGGCTGACCACCAATATTAAATGAAAAAGAGTTGCCCCTCGAGTGGGACAGCACTTGCTGGAGGGTAACGCACAGAACAGGAGCAACTTGCACAGACACTCTCCTCACGTATCTCGATGTCCGACGCGTTTCGGGCCAACGCCCTTCCTCATGGACACTCCCCCTGTAACCAACAGCAGACTAGGAAGCACCAGTATTTTCCCTCCATTTATTCAGGTTTTCAACAATCACACTCAGGTGAGTGACCAAATTGCATGCTGGGACTGGTAGTTCAATCATACCCATGTGGGTCGCTACTGTTGGCACATATTACACAGTTCTTTAAAAGGTTTAAAATATACGGCATCCTTTCTCCCGCATAGTCATGCACCTCCTACTCGGTATTCCAAAGCCCAAATAAGCCCTGGCGGACCTGCTCAGAATATGCAGTGTTGCTGTCCCGTGGCCGGGCTGACCACCAATAATAAAGGAAATAGAGTTGCCCCTTGAGAGGGACAGCACTCGCTGGAGGGTAATGCACAGAACAGGAGCAACTTGCACAGACACTCTCCTCACGTATCTCGATGTCCGACGCATTTCGGGCCAACGCCCTTCCTCATGGACACTCCCCCTGTAACCAACAGCAGACTAGGAAGCACCAGTATTTTCCCTCCATTTATTCAGGTTTTCAACAATCACACTCAGGTGAGTGACCAAATTGCATGCTGGGACCGGTAGTTCAATCTGTGTAATATGTGCCAACAGTAGCAACCCACATGGGGATGATTGAACTACCGGTCCCAGCATGCAATTTGTTCACTCACCTGAGTGTGATTGTTGAAAATCTGAATAAATGGAGGGAAAATACTGGTGCTTCCTAGTCTGCTGTTGGTTACAGGGGGAGTGTCCATGAGGAAGGGCGTTGGCCCGAAACGCGTCGGACATCGAGATACGTGAGGAGAGTGTCTGTGCAAGTTGCTCCTGTTCTGTGCGTTACCCTCCAGCGAGTGCTGTCCCACTCGAGGGGCAACTCTTTTTCCTTTAATATATATATATATAAATATATTTAAATATATATATATATATATCCTATAATTAAATATATAATATTTGTTTTTCTCAGAATGTCAGTTAAATTGTTCATATATATATATATATATATATATATATAGAGAGAGAGAGAGAGAGAGAGAGAGATATTCACTGAAAAAAACAAAGGTTAAAGTGCTGTTACACTTTGGTATTGTAATAATATCTTACTTGACATTAAAAAAGGTTAACTTGACGTTATAGTTAGGTGAAAATATCAGTTAAAACTTAACATTTTAAATTAAAAAAACACTGAAATTCATCAGTAGTAGTTAAATGAAGAAACTACAACTTGTGCCCCCGCTATGCCCAGTGTTGTCAACAATGATGTACTTTCAGATGCCATTAGTGATATTATCAATGATGTCATAGAACATTTAATGAGTGATGTGATATGTGAGATTTTAAGCAATGTGGCACCTGGGAGTGTTGTGTTCCCACAGTGGGGTAGGGGGTTCAGCGGAAGGCTTGGCCTGTGGAAATATCATGTGCCCAACCCCCTGTGGGCACACAACATCCAGCCGGTTCCCCACCCCATTACAGCCAACTCCCATGGCTCTGCAAAACCCCAAGACCCCACTATGTATTTTTCGCTGTGCTGTGGTACTGGGATACTTCTGTAAATTTTCACAGGGGCCCAAGCTGATCATCAAATTAGTACTGCTGCACCATGGCACAGTGGAAAAAACATAATATTTTTTAATTTGACACAATAAGGGAACAGAGTCTCCGAGTCATAAAATGGCAGCTGTATCATTTTATTCAGGTTAGGGCCAGCAAATCATATCACATGTTTTGCGCTCGCAGGACTGGGGTACTCTGCCTGAATGGATTTACCCCAAATCACAGTAAGCATCTAGATCAAGATCTAGCTTTTGCCAAATTTGATGCAATTTCGTTAGCAATTTCCCATTGAAAATTGCATGGGGAAAACGTTTTTTGGCACCACCCTTTTTCTCGACCATGGAAACTTTCCAGGATGTTGTTGAGTTAGCTTTGTGGAAAGTTTCGTCAAAGTTCGTCAAACTGTGCCAAAGTGATTAGCAGACCAAAAAATAAATTTCCTATGAAAACCTGGTCCTCACTATAACTCCACAGTAGATATAGATAAAGATATAGATATAGATATAGACATAGACATAGGCATAGAAAGAGATAGAGAGATGTAGATATGGATATAGATTAGGCCTGGGCGGAAAACTACGCTACGCTCGTGTAGTTTGCGCAACTACGCGCTACGCGAATTGCACGTAGCACAGTGCAAAAACGTGTAGCGTAGCGGGCATTTTTTGCTTGCTCGCGGTCCTCAACGTCAAGTTGGTGACCGCAAGCGAGCAAAATGACATCCCGGCGAGACTTTTTCCTCTTTCGCGATCAGCAACATCAAGTTGCCGATCGCGAGCGTGGAAAATAAACCTCCCAGCGAGATTCTCAACGCGGGGAGGTCAGGTTTCTCATTGCGAGTGGTCGCGTATGCTCGCGACCGCTCGCGATGAGAAACTACCAGTCCGCATTGAGAAAACTGCAGCTCGAGTACAAATCTACTCGAGCGGCAGAAAACGACTGCTTGCACTGTGCAAGATGCCGTTTGCAATGATTGCACAGTGCGGACAAGCATCCGGCACTGTGCAATCATTGCGAACAGCATTTCCTACCGCACTACACAGTTCGCGTAGTGCTACGCGTAGCTCGCGTAGTGCGAAGTGCACTTCGCGTAGCTTCGCGTAGCTTTACTACGCGAACTACGCCCGGGGTTATTTATAGATGTTCACATAGATATACATAGGATACATAATGGGTAACTGAGTATTATGGTCCAATACTGCTTGGGTTCAAGCTGGTGGTCGTAGGCTGAGTGGTTTGAAAATGTCACCAGAACACTGAGATGGCAATATAGTAACCTTATTACATGTGTTACCAATTATGTTTTTTTTATATTGCATTTTGGGGAAGTTAGTTGAAAAGCAGTTTTCTTCAAAGTGTAGCTTTCAATATGAATTGATTGGAAGTAGAATGTTTAGGTTTTGTTTACCTTTGTGGAATACATTTTTGATAAAAAATTGGCAAAAAAGGTCAGTCGATTTAATAATTATTTGCATCTATTGTTTACTACATATTATGGATTTACTGCAGTGCCACGTAATTTGCCAAAATAATATGCATAATCTGCAGATTTCTCACAAATATTTATAGCTCAAATGGATGAAAATAATATTGTCAGAGAATGCTCCATACACTTTTCCTTTTTGCCAAAGAATTTAGATAAACCCAAATGTTAAAGTAAAGTTCTGGTTAGTTCTGTTTATAAAACGTCAATGTATATTTGAAAAACCTCAGGCGTTCACCTACAAAACATAGTTCAAGTGCAGTTATGGTTAAAAAAAGAAAACTGGAAAAACAACAACACATAATCGAACCAATTAATGATATTACATTCATAGTCACCTATTTCAGAGTGCTAAGCATAATGGAATATGTAATATCATCTGTACGATGATTCACAACATTTGCAAATGCATTTGCTTCATTAAGGGTGAGGTCATGAGCGTTGCATTTTGTATGCGACTTATGGTTCGCACATCAGTCGTGCCAGTTATGGATTGTGCTTCTAGCCATACCTTTGAAATTGCAATGGTGTTTTGATTTTTGGATGCGATACGGGTTTAGTATAGTAGGAAGCCATATATAATACATCACTCAGATGCAATACAGCCATGATACTAGCATTTTAAAACACAAACATCCGTTTAGAGCTTCAATTGGAAAACATGTTCATTGTCCTTTTATAATTCCCCTGCATGGCAGTCTGCTCAGTTATCTGGCCTAGCAGGCAGAACTGACAGTGGAATTAATCGTTCAAAATAGAACCTATTTCCATTCTTTTTCCATGTTTAATAATAAAAACGTACAGTGCAATAGATGGTTTCCTGCCTTCATTTCTCTGTAAAAAACAGTACAAATGGAAAACTGGTAGTCTGAACAACCACTGTGTTCCTGAACAGTGTGATGCTCAAAGGATATATAACTGAGAGAGCCCTACGTAACTTTATACCAGTGCTTAATTTGAGCCTGTGGTTTCCAGTGCTTGGCACCGGCAGTTAATCATCAACACCCATGCTTATAGTGCGAATTCGACCCAAAGCTATTGGAGCACTTTTCATGAGCACCAGTTAAGGACACATTTATTTTTTGTAGGCACGGGGAGATTAAGTGATTTATCCAGAATCACAAGCTATTGAGCCTGCTCCGAGACTGGAACCTGGTTCCCCAGCTCAAAGTCGGCAGCTCTGGCTATTATGCCACATCCTCGCCCCACTTGCAGGGTTTCTTTTTTAGTATTTAGTTCTGTTATATGCGGCGCTAATAGGAGCAATGGGCTCGTGCAAGCTGCCTCCTGACTAGAGGCCTGGCACTTATTTTTTCATAAATTAACCACTGCCTTATACCTAGGTTTAGGGCCCAGAAGATCAGTATCCGCAGTAGCAAAAGTCAGATAAAAACAAAGGTTAAGGAAAGGAGGTTGATGGAAAAGTGAATGCTGCAGCAATATGGATTTGTGACATATGGAAGGAATTGCCAAGCAGTTGCAAGGCTAATAGGTCTCGCCTAGGCAAGCTTTTTCAATGGTTATTTTTTACTTTTTGACATAAACTTATACCACAAAAATAAAAGTAAAAAAAAAAGGAAACAAGCTGCCACTTATGTGTGGACACATGTGCATGGAATACAAATGTTTTCTTTAAAAGAACATTTACTGGTGTGGCTGTTTTAGTCATCATGGGGCACATGCATCAAGGTAGGCTTTTGCGATTCCTTAATTGCGATTTTTAAGGAATCGCAATTAAGGAATCGCAAAAGCCTATGCATGTAGGAATCGCTATAAAAATAGCGATTCCTAAACATTCCTTAATTGCGACTCGCTAATTGCGAGTCGCAATTAAGGAATACCTCCCCATTAATTCCTATGGGCCTAGAGGCCCATAGGAATGAATGGGAAGACATTCTCAATTAGCGATTCGCAATTAGAGAATCGCAAATTGAGAATGCAATTTCAAGGGTGCCAGGGTGTCAAAATGACACCCTGTTGCACCCCTGAAATTGTGATGTGCACCCATGTTGCGCACACACATGCCCCAAGGGCAAGTGTGTGTGTAACCTAAAACTTAAAAAATGCATTTTAGAGCATTTTTCGAAGGTTTTGCAAATTACAGACAAGTTTGATTTGTCTGTAATTTGCGGTCCCAAATAGCGAAATCGCTATTTGAAAGTGCTTCTAGCATTGCATTTAAGGAATCGCAAATTGCGATTCCTTAAATGCAATCGCAATTTAGGAATTCGCAATTAATTGCGAATTCTTAAATTGCGCATAGGAAACACTTTCATGCATCTCCAAAGGCCAATTTGCGATCGCAAACGGCCGATTTTTGCGATTCGTACCGTTTGCGATCGCAAAAACCTTTGATGCATGTGCCCCTATGTTTCTAAATACCAAGCCTTCCAGTTGTGCTCTGTATTTCATTTCAATTTGGGAAGGAGACATAATAAATCACCACTTAACCAAGAACTTAAATCACAGTGTTATTTATTTCTAGCAGTTGCAATGTTACAATGTCCCTTACACTTTATAACACCAACCCTAACCAAATTTAAATGACCATCTAACTGGGTAGCTGGAGTTAAGACAAAATAAATATACAGTATTTAAAATGAATATAAACAAACAAAATACAGTAAGCCCACGCTGACACATCTTTGTCACTGAAGTCAAAGGAATTATATTTAGGCAGATGTGAACAGGATGTGAACAATAAACATAGGAATGTACTCAGGATTTGAGCAGTCACTCAACGTGAAGTGAGCCAATGGGTAAAGTGGGCTGTCCCATCGCCCTATCTAGCATGCTGTGGTGCGCGGAAGTTAAATGTGAATGGCATGTTAACAGCCCAATCGATTACCAAAATCCACTTTACATGTATTTTAGGCAAGAATTTGTGGAAAACAGTAGTCTCGCTGAGCAGCTAAAGCGGTTTCACTGGTCAGACCTAAAAAATAAAAGAGTCTGGTTTTCGTTTAGCTATTTTGTAATTGCAAAGCATACACTCTACTTTTGAGAATTTGCTTTGATGTCTTACCTTATTTCATCACGTGTACCAACCAATTCTTGTTAAATATTTATAGTCAAGATTAAAGACTTTATAAAATGTAGCAGCTGGCAGCTATCTACGCCTAAAGGATAAATGCAGAGTTTTCATTTTAATTGGTTAGTTATGTGACCAAAATATTCAATCCCCGAGGGAAATGCAAGAATTAAAATATGGAGAATGATTCAATTTAAATACCCCTTTCAAGTCTGTTCTATCGCTCCACTTTGCTAACCTTAATGTGAAGGTGAAATTGTTATTTCAGTTTTCCTGTTTTCCTTGTTGTCTTCAGCATATAAATTTGTTTTCAGAGCACAAAGTTTCTCACTTTGTTTTACCATTTTTAGAACATTGTGTAATTCATATTGCTGAAACACATATTTGTAGTGAGAAATCTTATACACTGGAAAGAAGTTATATGTATTTATTTATATATTTATTTTAGAATTTATTTATATGCAGTTTTATGTAGTGTGAATCAGAGGGATCAGGGTCTCAGTATGCTTTACTTGCCGATAATAAAGAGAATAAAGTATGGGAGATATATAAAATCTATTAAGAAAGATTGTCAGATAGAGTTGGGTGAGTCTGTCCAAAGTCTGACGGGTCAAGACAGTGCAGGTGGTAAAGTTCAATGTGAGTATGTAGGCTTCTTTATGTACTCAGCAAAAAGAAGGACCAGGACTGAGTGACATATTTTATCATCAATTTTGGGACTCCTACAATAGTCACTTACTAGTAAACTTAGCAAACTTACTAGTAGTAAAGTTACTAATAGTAAAGTTACTACAAGTAAGTCTACTATTACTAAAGCTACTAGTAGAAACTTACCTTTGTGAATACCAAAAAGTAGTAAACTTATACTTAAGTGTAAGTTTACTACTTTTTGTTATTCACAAAGGTAAGTTACTACTAGTAACTTTATTACTAGTAAAATTACTACTAGTAAAGTTACTAGTAGTAAAGTTGCTATTAGTAAAATTATTAGTAGTAAAGTTACTAGTAGTAACTTACCTTTGTGAATACCAAAAAGTAGTAAACTTACACTTAAATCTAAGTATACCTTTGTGAATTGGGCCCTCAGAACTTTTCCCTTGGGTGTGTGGGTCACTATGTGTTGTTTTTCTGTCCCTCATTGCCAGGTTTTACTTGTCAGGGATGGACAGAAAAAAAGGCATTACACTGATCACACCAGCCATCCTAAATAGAGAGGGTAGTGGAATACCCTTCATCCGATGACCACTACTCCTTCACTCCCTCACAGGATGCTTTGCATTGATGGATGGAGCCAATGAAAGCTCTGTCAACAGAAAGCTCACAGTCCTCTCGACCCTAAATAAAACAAGTGGACCTTTGGTTTGGTGGACAGGGTACTCTATCACTTAAGCAATGGAGTACCCTGTTCACCAAACTCTAAATTGAGCTGTCAGTTTTCAGGGGTTTCAGTTTAAGAAAATATAGCGTCATCAAGGACTTTATAAATTTTAGAGTTTTGGCAAGAGCTGTTATGTTTTCTGTTGACAATGCTTCCAAGTGCAATTCAATTGGATGTCATTGGTGTTTAAGTGGAAGGAGGTGCTTGAATTGATCAGGAGATTAGTCAGGGGTTTCCTAGAAGTAAATTATCATGTATCTGGATGTAATGTTAGTTTTCTAATTTATTGAGTTAGCGAGAAATGCTGTTTGCTCTATTTCATCATTCTTAATTTCCAGAGATTTAAATTGCTTGTTGAAGATTCCACTGATGTGACTGTTCAAACTCTCATTGAGCTAATGTTTAGCTTTATTTTTCTTCAATGGATCATGGGGGTCCTTCTGGTATTTGTGGAAAACGTTTATGTGGTGTGGGTCATGACTTAACATTCTGACGTCTTAACTTGTAATTTTGAATTCTCCCCTACCAATCCTTATGATTCTTTTTGCTCCTGGATCATATCTGCAGCTGACTGCTTTACCTCCCTCAAAAGGACAACTAACCACTATCTATCTACAGTGACAACTTGATTTAATACTCAGCTTGCCCTGGAAATAACTGAGGTGTGACTGGCTGAAAGTAGAAAGTATCATGGTGAAGATAAAATAACTTTAAATCCATACTTCAAGGTTGTAAACAAGTATGTAGAACTCAGTGGCTGTCTTCTATTTCTGTAACCCATCGACTCACAAAAATCAACTTACCATATTATTAATGACTAGATAGACCCTTCTTCAGTGACATTTACCATAATTCCTTCTCAGATACTCCTTGACTCATTTAGCCACTTCATTTCAGAAAAAACCATTACTATCCAGACTACAATCAGTACTTCTTCTTTTACCTCTCTGGATTGGATCAACCATTGTCATCAAAATAATCCATTGTATCCACACCACCTTACTTCCCAAGACCTTTTTCACAGGCAAATTACTTGAGTCATCATTAATCAAGTGAAATATGTCTATGAGGTGATTTTAGCTTCCTTCAAATACATTCCTAATAACTTACTTCAGCTAAGTATTGCTCCAGTTCAATGTGAGTGTAGGAAAATTGGTTATGAGTAGGTAGAGGTATGCACCCTCAGATAGTAATAATACCCCAATTACTGATAAGGTCCAGTCAAGTCTCAATCAATTAATCCTTGCTCAACCCTTGGTATCTTGGCAAATGAGCAGTCAGGCAAAACTTGTGACGCAGGTGTGTAAAGCATTTAAAATCATCAAAACAGTAAATAGGTAAAAGACACAACACAATAAAAATCTCACATCAATTTATAAAACTAGAGAATATTTTTATCTTTAAAATGACACCACACAACAGAAATCCAACATAGGGAACCAGAGACATGAATTTTGAAAGATTAAATATAAAAAATGTGCATGCTAGTCCCAAAAAGCTTAAAGCGACACTCGCGGCAATCTGGTTACTCTGGACCGGGACAAAGTCAAAGGTTTAGGCCAACCACGATGGAGCGTGGGTCGGCTAGGTTGAGCGCTATGTCCAAGTCGAGATTTTACCTTTGAACTTAGGGGCTCATTACGATGGCGGACGGAAGTGCATCCGCAGTGGTGGCAGTGGCGGAAAACGTCTATTTTTCCGCTCATAATGTGGTCATTGGGACCGCCATATTACAATGGGCCAACATAGGCCATATTACGACCGTCGCGGTGTTTCAGGCTCCGCATGTTTTTTCGTTACGCAAGGACAGCGGACGGAGCCAATAGAGCAAGAACTGCGTGCGGAATCACTTCCCGTCTACCACCCAGATTACGATGTATCAAACAGCCAATCCCAACGCGGTGGAAAAACCACCTCATTGCGGATGGCAGAAGCACAACTACGGAGAGGAAAAGTCGAACCAGACCACCTGCATATGACCAGAGCCGCCATGGATCCTGCTCTACAGGTCTTTCCGCTGCTCTACCTGATGCATCACCGGCAGATAAGACGCCGCAGCACTCAACAGCAGAGGTACGTCCAAAACATCTCCACACATGCAACCCCGGTACAACAACAACTCCCAGCAAGCGTGCAGGCAGGGCCGGCTCTACGATGTTTGGGGAAACATGCGAAATGCAATGTGTTAGGCTCCCTCAATTTACATGAGTGACACCCTCAGGGCTCCCGAAGGCTGCCTTGTGCTGATTCCTCCTGGCACGCTGCTCCCCTCTCCCCCACCTACAAGCACCACTCACACAGCTCCGATCGGGCACAAGGTGGCAGATTTGCCTGGGGGCTGGGAGTGTATACACTGCAGACTGCAAAGTGAGGAAGATGCGTGCCCAGGATGGGTAGCAGTGTCGCAGCAAACAGCTACACACTATTGCTATCACCTACTGCTACACAACCCAGGATAACATCCATGCTGGAACAAGACAAGAGGACTGTGCATGGAAATCTATCTGTACTGTACATCAGCAACCATGACTGAAATCAAGTAGGCTCAAATAGCACATATCATTTACTGAAACAGTGCTGAGGGCCACAAGGCTTCTGGTTACAAATCATTTGCACACAGCACAGTGTCACACCATGGAGGGTGGGGAGGGTCAAACATGTGCATGGCATGCAGTGGCACATGTTTTGACTGAAGTGGTGTATACACGAGAATTGTACAGGTGAGGAGTGTACAGTGCAAAAAGCCATAATGGAGTATCTCACATTGTGTATGCCTCAATGGTATGACTGTGACTGCTATGAATCAGACCAACACATATTGGAGCCCATAAAGTGGAAAGTGACAGCAATGCATGTGAAAACTCACATATCATGTTTGTATCCCAGAGACATGCAGCACAGTGAGAACAAAGGTAAGCAAGAGCCAGGCCGGATCCCAAGACTCACAACACAGACATTGCAGTGACACACTCTGCATACTCACAAATGTTGTGGATAAAATGTAGGTGTACCCTAGGACTGCGAGGTTACAATGACACACTGCACACTGCTCCGGCAAGAACCCCAACATGTCCACAAACACTCCACAAGGTGTCTGATCATGGGATCAAATATGCACTCATCAACAGGATCATACATGTGTGAAAGGGCAACGCTCAAGAGCACATACACATGAACACCTCTGCAAATGACAGGACACTCACACCGTCTGATGACTCCAGTAAGCACATGTACAGCCATCCATTTGACTATGAAGTCATACCTGGCCAAGATGACAACACACCTACACTGGTGTGTACACATCAAGATAGATTACACAGAAATCTTGTACCCTGTCCACCCCTCAAGTCATCATGTAAATTGGAATAGATTCTCATGATGGAGAGCAAACAAATCTGACATGTGTGAATAAGAAGAGCTCAGCCAACATAATGAACAGGACCAGAATGGACCATCACAGGCAAGCAGCTCGCCCCCATCAATCCTCAGAGTCCAAACTGGACATTAGTTGCCGGAACCCCTGGTAACACCTGCAATATCAACTTAAGTACATGCCAATGGGAAAGTGTGAATTCAGAGAATGGAACTGATGAACATATACACATACATAGTACAGCATCATTAGTAAGGCCAGCGACAACGCTCAGAACATAAATGCATTTTTTATTACATAAACTTAGTATCAGCATGTAAAGTGCAAAACATTAAGGGCAACGGCCAGTCCAAACTCAAGTCCGCACATGTGTGCTTCGAAATTGTACACTGATGATTGAAAGACAGTCCACAGCCATGGGAATATCACCAGGATAGGGCCAGCAAATGGGCAGCTCAGGCACCGCTCAGGGAGGAATTGGGTGGGAAGGGGGACTCTGCCTCAAATTTGTGGAGAACTGGAACTGGGTGCGGGATGACTGTCTGGGGTAGTCGGAGGACTGGACCTGGCAGGGGGAGAACTGGTTGAGGTAGAGGGATCCCTGGATGTGGGAGCCTGAGGGCTGGCTGGACCTGGTGGAGTCGTCGCTCGGGGAGGTGGTGAAATGCAGTGGGGATGCTCAGTGGCTGATGTTGCATGTGGAGGGCTGGGCCTCACTTGCTTGGTGATACGATAGCCCCCAAGTGTCTTGGGCCAAGTGATAGGTGAGGTGGCCACAACAGCTTCCTTCTTCCCAGAAAGTAGAGCAGGTGCTCGTGGATCCTGCCGGGAAAAACCTTTGGATCTGGTTGTACGCTTGGGGGGGTGGGTTTTACCCTGCCTCCCCTGTTTTGGAGCTACCACTACCTCACTGCTTCTATGGCCATGCTTCCTAGGGGGTGGGTGGGTGGGAGTGGAAGTCTTGGGCACAACAGCCCTGTGAACTCGGGGGGGGCAGTTGTGGCAGGCAACAGGCCCACGGCAGCCAGGGCAACTTTCTGTGCTGATTCAGGATCAGCTGTGGATCTTGGAGGGCTCTTGGAGGGTGAGGAATGTGAGGGCTGACTTGGTGCCTGAGTACTCTGGTGTGTGTGTGTTCTCTGGTCAGGTGGTGTCACTGGCAGTGTGGTTGCAGAAGGTACAGGAGCCGGACTGTGAGCCTGTGATTGCAGAATGGCTGCCGTCAGTGTGGAGGCCAAAGACTGGACAGTCCTGTGCAGGCCACTGATGTCCGAATGAATGCCCTTCATGAACGCAACAACCTGTGACAACTTGTTGCCATGATCCTGGAGGGCATTCAGGAGCAAAGTCTGCCCCACAGACACCTGCCGCAAGATGTCTATGGCCTCCACACTGAGGGCAGCAGGGGACACAGGGGCTGGGGTAGCGGTGCCTGGGGGATAAGATACCCTACCCTTCTTAGGGCAGCGGGCCCGGATACCAGTTGGGGGAGCATCAGGGAGGGTGGACACAGGACGGGGTGTGGCAGACGATGAAGCAGAGGCCGATCCTCATGTGCCCGACAACACCGAGGAGTCACTGCTGGAGTGTGAGGAAGTGGAGGTAGGCATTTCTGGAGCAGACTCCTCCAGGGCATTCCTGTCCCCCTCCGATGCGCTGGTCACCTCAGTGTCACAGTACTCACGGGGAGCAGTGATGCCAGTAGCTTCACCAACGGTTTCGGGCCCCTCTCCTTCTCTGACCTCGGTAGATTCTGTAGGAGACAGAGACACTGTTCAGTGAAGTGGCCAGATCACAAACATGTTAGGCAATAATAACCGAAATGCTTGAACTCAAGGCACACATTTGACTCTCCATGTACTGTCTGCATAAGTCAAAATATTTCTGTGATCATCTGAAGCATGTCAACATGCTTATTGGACAGTCATGCTCCATGTTGCGTTCATACAGCCAAATTGCTAGGCATGTGTTGGCATCTCAACATCACATCCTGTTGTCTGTAGGCACATATACATGCCTTCAGCTAAGAGAACTACACATCTGAATTCACTGTGTGTGTCACACTGGAAGTTTGAGGTGATAGAACCTCACACATAGTAAGTTAAAGGAAACTATTGTTAAGTGACATGACATCCTTACATCCACTAATTCATGTCCTGCAACACAACTACTGTTGAACATTGGTAAGCAATCTGTAGATGTATCAATTACATGGAAATGCATAACATCAATCTCTAAAATCACCCTGACATGATGCTCACTGATGTTCACTTTAAGTTGATGCCACAGAGACTGACGCTTATGCTGATGTGACCTGGACACATGACAATCCAGACATTGTACAGGCCAAGAATATCTGCACTCACCACTGAGTCAACTGAGAGGTAATTACACCACACTAGAGACAACTCATAGGTTACAGCCTTGCTCTGGGCAGGGATTCGTGCAGTCATTCATGAGCAACATCACACTTTGTACTATACTCACCCCCAACTTGCTGCTGCTGGGCCCTCAGGCGTCCATTCAGCTCTGGCTGTGTCACTGCCAGGATGCGGGTCAATAGTGGGGTCATGCTCCGGCGCGCCAACCGACCAGTCCGAGGAACCAGGCCCAGCATCATTTCGGCAATGTTTTTGCTAAGGCGGCAGATGTCATCCCACCTCTTGTGGCAGTGGTTGTGTCGATGGTTAGAGACCCCTAGGGCCCGCACCTTCAGGGCGATGGCCCTCCATATTGCCTTCCACTGATGGACCTTGAGCTGTAGGTATGGGAGACAAGAAGAGACATTTGTAACACTTTGTAGTGGTGCATTGTGTGTCAGTACACAGTGCATACACATGAGCGAGTCTACACATAATGATACCAAAAGAAGGATGGCATGTCCACTGTACATTTATCAGATGCGAGAGGTAATTTCACACTAATCTAGACAGTAACAGGCCCTGTACTCTTGTGCATACTGGGCTCATCTCCATAGTATCCCTGTAGAATGAGCACACCCCATAATCATCAACCTCTGCCCAATCAACACTTACCATCTCACTAATGTACATATGTACACGTAATGAACTCATAGAGGACATGGCACAGGGAATGTGTGTCCAAAAAGAGATTTCATGAAGTCATCATTGTAACTGTACTACTGATAAACCTGGCAAAAACGTCATTGCATGCACTCAGGGCTCAGGGGGAGCAAGGCTCAACACCATGCACTTGAACTCGTTTGGCTACACAGACTCCAACACGTATACATCAACCTTTCTGAGATTCACATGTGTGATGTTTTGCACCTATGGAGCTGCAAAATTGACAAGTGTGCCATCCTCCCCACATACTCAAGTGCATCAAGTAGTATGTCATGATTGGGAAATGCAGACGACTAAATCAGAAAGCACCAATATTGGCTTGCAGTCTGAGGCACAGAGCACTGTACAGTAACATGTTGTGAGTCTTCGGAGCATCCTCAGTAAGTTTAGCATTCACTTACCAGTACCTCTGGAGCACCATAGAGCTGGCCCTACTGTCCAAGGACCTCGTCCACCAGGACCTCCAGCTCCTCTGTGGTGAAGGGATGGGCCCTCTGGTTCTCAGTACGAGCCATGACTGGTTCCAGAGATGAGGTACAGCAGCAGTTTGTGGTGAGGAATGGCAGGCAGCAGTGTCTCTAGGCAAGTGACAGGTGTGGACATTTCACAGGCATGTGTATAGGGCCTGAGGCTCGTTCCAGTGTTGCTCTGCTGATACCATTGGCCAGCCTGGTTCGCATCATTCAATTGGGGCCAATGCCAGGCCCCTCAGTGGTGGAGCACGCCTACCGTGAGTTTCAAAAATGTTCCCATTGGCTGGTGACTATTCCTCATAGGCGGTGACACACCGCGGAGATCAGGAAGCGTCCACCGCTATCCTGCAGCATTCAGTTGAGGCCAATGTGTGTCACCACTGTGGATGCCAGCTACCGCGCCTGTAAATACATTTTGCATTTCCATTCTTGCTTTGCTAATTACATCACTCATCCCAACACATTTGCCTAAAGTGATTTGTGCACCCTGTGAAGGTATTATAGAGTGTGAACTTTGGGTTAATTCTTCACACACATGGTATGTCCAAGAAAAGGAGAATGAAATAACATTCATTGTCATGTCTTGTGGCCAGCATGGAATGAAATGAGTTAAGGAGTCCAAAAGGACAAAGGCCTCTCGCACTGTACTAATGTTGTGTATTGAAACATTCAACCTGTGAACACTGTTTGAATATCCCTTGCTATTTGACTGTCAATTTCTTGGCCATGGGTTGTCTCATGAAGGGCCAGTGATGTTGGCTGACATTTAGAGGTGTCCATTGTACGGAAATCAGACATACTTGTAAGCTATAGCACTTTCAACACATGTACTGCTGTGGCATACATTGTGCCTAGCTGCCATTGCCTGCATATGTTTTCACACACGTCAGAGGAGTGCACATGTGTAACAAACAAACATCGCTCTGGCCGACATCATCGGTCATTTTCAGCCATGTGTGCATGTATACACAATTCATGCGTAATTGTGTATCATTTTGGTGAGCATGGCAATGCCTGTCACGCAAAATCCTTACACAGTAACGATGGACTGACCCCATAATGTTCATATTTGTCTGTCCACTGTGCTGCATATTCATGTATTGTTGTCCAGCTGACACTCCCTGGCCTCATTTCGTAATGTTGTTGTGTATTGTGGGACTGAAGCTTGAGGTCGTGGAGTGACAGAAGATACATGCAACTCAGCATTGATGCTGTTAACCACATGTGCTGTGCCATCTACCCACAGGGCTGCTCACACTAAGATGTAGCAGTGTACCATATGTCATACACATCGTCTTATTCTGATGTTGTAGTAGTTAGTATGTCGATTGAGTGATGAAAATCAAGGTATGTATGCATGTCACTTGTGCATTTCACGTGTACAAGAGTCCTGTCAATGTTGTGGTTGTATGAGTCTTTGGTTAAGCTGTTTCCCACATCGCATCTTTTACTCATCTTTTGCATGTGTCCCCTGCCAGAGTAAGTAGGAGGAGACCACCTATCTATCGCCCTGTCCCAGACCTCGCGAAGATGGAGGACATAGAAATCATAAAGAAATTCCGTCTGGATCGCCTTACACTGCGAGAGCTATGTGCTCACTTGGAGCCCTATTTGAAGCCCAACAGAACTTATCCGGCTGCATTGTCTGCTACAGTAAAAGTGATGGCTGCACTGCATTACTTTGCCATTGGGTCTTTCCAGTACACCATGGCCAGCGCCGGTGGGATGTCACAGCCTATGTTCAGCATGGTGTTGCGTGATGTCCTGTCTGCCTTGATGACCTACAAGGACCGCTATATACACTTTCCAAGGAGAAATTAATTGGCAGCTGTGAAGGGGGATTTTTATGATCTTGGAAGCATCCCAAATGTTGTGGGAGCCATTGACGGTACCCACATTGGCCTAGTTCCACCACAGGCACGTGAACACATCTATCGTAACCGCAAACATCACCACTCCATTAATGTGCAAGTGGTATGCCAAGCGGATCAGATAATATCACACGTGTGTGCAAAGTATCCAGGTTCGGCACATGACTCATACCTTCCGCGGAACAGCAGCATACCACAATTGATGGCAAATCTTCACCCAGAGCGTTCTGGCTTGTTGGTGAGTGGGCTGTGTCAAAGAGTGTGATGTGGAGCGCACTTTTGGACTTCTAAAGTCTAGATTCAGGTGCCTGGACAAGAGTAGTGGTGCACTTCTCTACTCACCCCAGAAGGTGTGTCAGATCATAGTCGCATGCTGCATGCTACACAACCTGGCCTTGCACAAAGAGATACCCCTGATTCAGGACGATGATGAGCAGCAGGTACCCTCCGCTGAACACCCACACATGCCCAGTGACAATGATAGTGGTGACGAAGAAGGTCTTGACCTGCGTGAACAGCTCATCGCCAACTACTTCCATTGAGTGTAAGTTAGCATTGAGCAACTATGACTGTGTCTGTGCGCTTTGCTGTTGTCTGCCAAACTTGGAGGATGGTTGCAGGGATTATGCCCACAGACAGAACTATGCACAGGATTATACGACTTGGGCAGGCAGGCACTGAGTCATCCTACCACCTGAGTACCCATGAGCACAGGACTGAATAGCTATAGTGCCTCAATAGCTCTCCTACTCACTGACAGTGAAACAAGCGCTTATACACCCCAGGACACAACACTCTCAGATCTCTCAGGAATCGCGGTAACGAGACATACCCTGTCGCCTTCACTCTTAAACTTGTCCACAATAAGATCAGTTGAAGACAAGATACGTTTTCAAATGTATATTTCAACTAACGTGTCCTAACATGCAGTATACGTGCCACAACAAGTAGAATAATGCATAATACAAAAACAGTCAGCATAGACACATGTCCATATATCATGAAGGGAGATGTCATATTAATAAGCCCTCAGGAGGAAGACCTACGAGCCTATCCCCCCTCCCCTTGCTAGAAGAAGTCTTATTATGTATCCAAGATCTCAGGGCCTTGTCAGCACACCCCATTCCTCAGCCTATAGATGGTGAAATGAACATTACATGTGCTGTGTTGCTCTTCTCTCTGGAAGAATCCCTCTCCAGGTGTGGGGCACCTAGCCCGTCTCCCCATATTATCAAAAAGGCACCCGTGGGCTCTAGCAGCTGCGAGAGTTTGTTGAGTCTGGGTGCTAGGGCCTGACCAGAACAGAATAACTAGGGACATTGTTTTACGACCTTGGACATGATGTACAGACTGTACTCCAGGACCGCACAGAGAACAAGCTCTGCGGACAGTTCTCATGTGAAAGACATAAACGAAGCTACTTGCAAAACAACAAAGCCATGTATTAACATGTGCTAAAGCTGCATAATGTAAGCCGGGCTCATACTAGGCGACAATGTCCACAACGGCCATTTAACAGCCTCCCCTTGCTCAGGTCTGTGGTACCAAGCGAAACAGCCTGCAAAGGTAAGCAGAGTCAAAGCGAATGCAGACAGGGCCAAGGTTTGAGATAAATCGAATGAAATTTCTGAAGGAGGCGAGAAAAGGTAAAACAATATTGAATTAGTTCCAAACAGGTGCAGATGCTGGTAAGTAGTTACAAATCCAAGAAAGCACTTGCAGCTTCGAAGGCAAGCAGTTCCAGAAGACGATCAGAATCAGCTTCAGCAAAAAAGACCGCCATCCAATCCAGTAGTATGAAGGAACAGATATGCTCCTTGCACAACGTGGACGAAAGGAACATTTCAGGGCAACCTGGAAGAGGTTCGATGTAGGCATGCCACGTTGTGAGGCATCCCATAAACAGCTATCACCGGAACAGTCCTGGTCATGGGCCAACAAAGGACTCACCCACAGGTCATAATCCAGATCAGCAAGAGATGTGTGGGAAAGGCAGACATCCATGGCCCATTGAAAGGGGCATCGGCGACAGTAGAACACAGGTTGCACACAGGTGAAATAAGCATAGCGGAAGGTTAGCCTATAACTGATGCTAATGGCAGACATCCAAAAATAAGCGGCATTCGTTCACGGTACAGTTGCAACTGACCGGGGTTGGCCAGGACCACAGGACGGGCAGCCATTGTGTATGAGCAGTAGGAGAACCAGCACTCTGCAGAACAGCCAAAGGAGTGATGGTAAACCGCCAAATGCACTTGAAAAATTGAATGAATGACACCCGGTAGTACTCCAAAAATAGTCTGAAACGAAATAACAAGGCCATAGCTCACAAGTTAATAAAATATGTGCAAGGCCTTCAGTATCAGATGCTTTTGATATTTGGTGTATCATTTCCCAAAAATGGAGTGGGAGAGTCGTGTTTAGCAGTGACTGAATCTCACTGGACGTTCGAGCTACCTGCAATTCGAAGGTCTCACGGGCTGATGTGAGAGCGACTTCTTGTTGAAACAAAAGCGCTTTGTGCCTGCTTAACTCATTGAAGTCTCTGCTTTCATAGTGGGAATGTGAGGCCACAACTAACTATCTACAATCCCATATGGGGGAGTAAAAAGAACTTTGCTACAGCAAGTTACACGTTGTGAAACTGTTACTATATACGGGACGCCTGCCCGTAAACCACAGCGGTTGTGGTTATTAAGGATAAGATAACTTCCGTGAAAAAGGAGCTTGAGCGTGGGAATGTTGGCAGGGACTGTTGTTCCTTTTTTAAATCATGCAAAACTGTTGCATGATACATTACAAGCCCCGTGTAACTGTACCTGAGTTAGTGAAGGCGACAATGTCCCCAACGGCCATTTAACAGGAAGTGTTTGGATGCTGGCTCTTGTTGGCACACTGCTAAGGGTTACATTGTGCAGCGCTGTGTGAGTTTTACAACTTACATCATGTCCATGATGATGGTAGTAGGGGGGTGGGAGGACACTGCTTCACCTCCCAGCACAGTTTACCCCTTAGCATTCTGGTAAATGCATTTCAGTTCAAATGCTTACTTGAAATGTAGCTGAAGTGTTTCACCAAAGTTGGTCAGGGAGAGGTACAGAGACCTAAGAGGATTGTGGCAGCTTTCTCAGCAAACACAGAATTTCATTTTTTATCTCTACTGATGAAGGATAATATCTAGGAACACATGTGACTGGAGATTCACAGCACTAACCTGCAACAACCTTGGTGAAACACTTCAACGGAAATTCAAGTAAGCATTTAAACATAAGTGCTTTTACCAGGATGCTAAGAGGTGAACTGTGCTGGGAGGTGACGTAGTGTCCTCCCATCCCCCTTCTGTCCATGTTGGTGGTGTTGGCCAGTGTTATCTGGAATGCATCTTGTACAGTGTTGCCTAGTGGTGTGCTTTAGCTGTCATGCCATCATATGTCAACTCACTCTTATTTTCTTGTGTCAAATCAAATCAAATCAAAACAAGCTTTATTCGGTTCACAGAAAATGACCATAAAAGCATTCTATAATAAAAAGCAATACATCATTCAATAATACATTTATGTACAATTTATCCAAGACGATGCTCATAAATTTTTTTAAAAAGTACAATTTAGCAGGATAAAAATCTATCCAGTTTCATAATTCAAGTTTTCCAGATAAGCAAGGTACTTTCTTCGTTTAATGGCCTTCAATATAAAACAAATTACCGGATTGCAAGTTAAAACATTTCCCAGATTACGAATTTGATTAAAAGCAACTTTAAAGGAGTATAGACTATTAGCAATAAAAAGGGGTCATAGCATAGATTTTCTAATGTCTCTATAAAAATTACAAAAAAGTAAAAAATGGAGGGTAGTCTGAGGAGATCTGCCATCGCACGGGCATTTTGGTAAGCTAGAGCTCCACTTACCCATCTTTGGAAAAGCGAGCTGGTAGTGGAGCGTATTCAGCCTTAATCTAGTTAGGTAAAATCTGTGTTGTATATTAGTTATAAAAAGAAGATATGGCTGAATACCCGATGAAAGTGGTCCTTCCAGGTACAGACTTGTACATGATTTAGTACCCAGGGCAACTTCCCTCAATGATGCCCTAGCGTTAAGCATTCTCTTTTTAATTCTTTTTTACTAAAATTTTGAATATCCTCGGGTTCTTAAAATTCACATCCAAATTACATTCAGTTAAAAGACCACAAATATAATTTAGCCATGATATTTTCTTAGAATGGTCCAAAGTGAGGCAATCCAAGATTATATCCCTCGTAAAGTGTGTCTCATCCCTGGACCAAATTCGATGCCACAGTGTTAAGGCGGCTATACTAATCAAATCATTTATATACGGTATATCTGTCTCCCTATGAACTATAAAAGTGGTAGTAGAGTTTGGTACCGATAATAACCTTTTTAGAAATTGGTTTTCCAGAGTTTGTAATGGGGAGGTGTCTGCCATACCCCACAAAGCTCCTCCATAACAAACCCCAGTAATACACTTCGACCCATACAATTTTAAGATTTCCCGTACTCGTTTGTTGCCAATTTTATGCGAGAATCTAAAAATAGCTTCTACAGATCTTAGGAATTTTAATTTGCATAAGTTGATATGTGAACTCCATGTACCTTTGCTGTTAAAAAGTAACCCCAAATAAGAAAAAGTAAGAGTCCTCTCTATAGATACTCCATCCATATAGTGTGTTCTGTTCTTGGTTTTCTTTTTCCCACACGTCATGACTAAAGTTTTACTAAAATTAATTTTCAAATGTTTTTCAGTCATGAAAGTTGTGAAGTTATCCATCAGGAGTTGAAGGCCATTTGCTGTCCTAGAAATTAGGACAGCATCGTCAGCGTATAATAAAACTGGGGTAATGCGCTTGCCAACTTTAGGGGTATCCGCTCTCAGACTCTGTAATAACGAGTCAACACCATTAATATAAAGCGAAAATAAAAGGGGGGCAACCTTGTCTAATCCCACGAGTAATTCTAATATGCTTTGTACATTCCCCACTCACACCAAAACGTATCTTTGAGATTAGATGAGCATATATTTGCGATAGGAAGTTAATAATGTCCGGTGGGGCACCCATCCCTTCAAGCGTCTGCCATAACATAGAATGATTTACCAAATCAAACGCACTGGACAAATCAACAAAACAAAGGTAAAGGAGCCTTCCCTGGTGATGGTGTATTTCCCTATAAGTAGCTCAAGATTTAAACACTGCTCAATCGTTCCAATACCCCTTCTGAAGCCATACTGGGCTACCGACAGAATATTTTTTTCCTTTACCCAGCATTCCAATCTGGCCAGCATTATTCTGCCCATTACTTTAGATGTTGAGTCAAGAAGGGATATTGGACGATAGCAGTTCGCGCTGCTTCAATCACCTTTTTTAAAAATAGGGACAATCACACTCTCGACCCAAGTGGCCGGTATCACCCCATTGATGTTTGCATTAAAAAAATTATATAGGATAGGTAACCAAAACTCAATGTTATGCTTAAAAACATCGATAGGGACCCCATCCGGACCAGCAGCCTTCCCGCTAGCACTGTTCTTAAGGGCAGTCTTGATCTCATCGTGGGTAATAGTTTCTAATTTAATATCATTTAATAAAATAATATCACTATTATCAACTCTATTAATATTCTGCTGTGTAGGATTAAAAATAGCTTCAAAATGACCTATCCAGTCGTCGGGCGTCACTAATGTATCTACTTTAGCGGATTGCGTATCTTTAAATAATGGCTGATCCATGGTTTTCCAGAATAGGATTGAATCTTTTGTCTCGGCTGCTTTAATCAAACTATCCCATGCATTATCTCTAATTTCCAATTTCCTTTGTTTTATTGCTTGTTTGTATCGTTTCCGTAGGGTACTAATGTCCTCCCTATTTCTAGGGATTGCTTTTAATGCTTCCTTTAAATCCCTATTTAATCCAGAACACTAGTGGTTAAACCATCTTGGACAGTATTCCCTATTTATCTTAATCTTGCGCTTCAGATCATTAGAGATTTCGGCTGAGATGTTTAAAAAAGCCTTAACAATGTCATTACTACTAGAAGAATGTTCTAGACATGTTATTATATGATGATTAGTTTTTGGACTATCCTTTCTGAGAAAACCGTAGGATCTACACCTGACCATTTTATCGAAATCCCATTTTCACCCTGTGTATTTATATCGACAGCATGTACGCTTGCTTTTACTAAGCGAAATATATTAGAATTTAATATTAGCAGCAATGGATGATGGTCGCTAAGTAGACTCGGCTGAATACTACAATTGTATACAAGGGGCCTACAGTTCCTTGAGATTAAGAAATGGTCAATGCATGAAGATGACCTTGGTCCCTCAAATGTGTAGTTAACACACGTTCCCTCCCGAGCATCTAGCTCCATAATTTCCAGATTATGCTTATACATAACATGGTTGATAATTTCGCCATAGTTATTGTGTGGAAAATGGGAAGGATTATCACCTAGTTCATCCTCGTGGCCGCATTGAGCCCCTGGTGCCAGTTTACATAGTTCAATATTGAAATCCCCGCCCAAATTAAAATATAATCGGCCTCTACACTCTTCAAAAAGTTAACCAGCTCTTCCTCCATTGATGAGATAATCTCATGTCTTGAGGAGTCAAAAATATTGTTATAAAAGTTAATCACTATAATATCTTGCTTACCTTTAACTGAAAAAAGTAAGAACTGGAAGTGCTGTGCTTTAATGAGTGACCTCTTTAGAGTCAAGGGGGAAGATACTGATATTAATGCTGCTAAGCCTCCACTTTCTCTCCCAGCCATTGATGGATTAGCTTTAGTAAAAATAGTCTTAAAACCATTAATAAAAAAAGTTTCTTTAAGCCATGTCTCTTGTATTAAAACTAAATCGCAATTTTGGATGCTTGTAAGCCAGGTTATATCATGCAATTGTTTCCTAACCCCTGCAACGTTCCATGTCATAATATATAGTGAGTCCTGCAATGTACGGCTGATAAGGTTACAATCAGCCAGGCTTATAGACGGGGAGGTTTTATTTCTGTGACAATGTATCTCAGCTTCTACAGGAATTACATCGATGCTAATAGGGGAGGGAATGGTTTGATAACCCTCGTGGTTGTATGCCTGCTCTACACGTGCTACTTCTACCCGGGTACTAGGCTGAAATCTAATACAATTGGTAACATCCTGGTCCACTACTCTATATACTCTATTTTGTCCCAGTCAGTCCACCTCACTACAACTCCTTAAAGATGCAAACCTATTTAAAGTTGAAGGTATCATTTGAGAAAGTTGATTACTTTGATTACTAGTGCTAGGTTTGGCTCTTCCAAATAAATGGGGCTGCTTCATTCTCAGTCTATAAAAATATCCAAGGGGTAGTGCAGTGATGATGTCATCATTACTATTGCTTTGCCAATCAAAATTTGATGCAACTTCTTCTAATAGGGAGCCCACCACATGGGGATGGCGAAAGTTTACTACTACACAATCCCCATCGCACATTTTTTCTGTTGTTCCCACCCAGCTCACTCTTCTTACCATAATTATTTCCTGAGATAAGAGCCTGGTACTCTCAAGAAGTATTAACAGAAAACCAGTGAACAACCCTGTTTTTCAATGAGTCCCAAGATTCTTTGTAAATATCAGTCAATTTGGGAACGTTTTTAAAACAATCACGTAAGGTGTAGCTTGTGGGGGCAGACTGAGAAAAACATTTTGCTGCCTCCCATATGGTGCCTGGTGTTCAATGTTCCTGTTACCATTTGCTACAGTTGCCACAGGATTTTGTCGGGTTGGACCACGTTCTTCCTTTCTTGGTATAACGGGTGATTGTGAAATATTATCCGTTTGCAGATCAATGTTGTCACTTAAGCCGATATGTATATTCTTATCCGATTTCTGATTTGTTATGGCATCCTGTAACGTATTAGATGCATTAAATGACCGTAGAGTTGTAACCAGTTCCAATAGTTTCGAAATGTCATTTTGTACCATTTTTATTTCGCTCAATACCCGCCTTTCGATTGTATCGATTTTCCCATGCATTTTTTTTAAAAGGATATCTATGGCATGTTTATCAATTGTTTTCTCCATGGGTTTACACCCTGGTCCATTAACACCCAATTTGGTAGATTTTCCCTTTTCTTTAGAAGTTTTTGGAGGGCTGGTCCTCCTTTTTACTATGTTTTGTTTACTTCTTTTCGCTGGTGGAGAGTCCAAATCAAACATATCCGAAGCTATGGAAATTTCAAGAGGAGTTGTTGAAGCACAGGGGCCTAGCTTAACCATATTACCAGTTTTAGTGTTGTTTAAACTGTTATCTATAACAATATCTTTACTCTGAACCAATGCTAAAGTATGGAAGCTAGAAAGGTTACTGCGATCATGCTCTTCCGCGACAGAGTTACTTTCCTTTTGGGCAGCGTCCAAAGCCGTTTTAGCGGCAGCCAGTTGCTCCTCCACTTGCACTATCTCACTACTAATAATGCCCATAGCGCTTTTTAAATATTTGGTGATGGGTATAATTCTTTCGGCGGGCTTCCCCTTACTTATTGCCAATTTTCTCTTACCCATTTCCTATACAGCGTCTCAAATTACCTCACAATGAGGAGCTAATATAATAGAAAGCAGATTTACAAATACCAGTGTGCCTCGATGCCAGATTACACAAACCAGGGGGAGTGGCCCTGCCCGGCCTCCTCCGGTCTCGGACGGGCTTAGACGGGCCCGCCCTTGGCCCGGGCTTCGCCCGGCACGTCCCGCGCAGCGGGGTGCGAGGCAGCGCTTTGTAGCGCGGTGGGAACGCCTCCGCCCTCAGCAGCTGTGGGTGATTAGCAGGTATTGCACTCTGGGACACCGAGTCCCACCAGAGTGTAAACGCGGCAGAAACCGGCACAGCGGTGACGGCAGGGACCCAACGGGGTCAACGAGGTATTCCTCAGCTCCCCCAAGGAATAAGTGCAGCCAGCCAGCCAGATGAAATGCACTTGTGTCATTCTAGGTTCCTCCGCTCTCTCAATGGATTGTCGCATTCAAATCTTGTGATACATTGCAATGTGAGTTAACATGCTACTTACTATGATAAACATGTTACTGACACAAAGGCATAGGGGTGTGAATTGTGTTTATTTTGACATGAGTGACAGGTGAGTGGTGAAGTTGAAAGTGCTAGTACATGGATACTTAGGGTAGCACACACAGTGGTGGAATTCCACAGTCCAACAGAACACTCCCATCATTGTGGCAATGTGGGATCGGATGTACAACAAAGTCAATGCTCTGTGCAACACTGGTGACATCAACGGTGGCACCTAGAACTGGTTTTGCAAGGTGCTTTGCCACGTGATCCTCCCCTGGTCTTTCTCAGACATCCCCTCAGCCGTTTGGCAGGCGGGGACCCTGCCGCTTGCTCAGAGGTGTCTGAGGAGTCTGTCTTCTGCCTCACCCCTCCCTGTGGCGGCTGCTGAGGTCTTGTGAGTATCATGAGGCTGGCCACTGGGTGAGGGTGCAGCTATTTGAGCTGCATGGATGTCCCTCAGAACACCCACAAGCTGGCTCATGTACTCCACAAGTTGTCCCAAACATGTCTCCATGGACCTTTTCAGCAGGCGGAATTCTCGCAGTTCTTCCACAACATGGCCCATCTGTCCCTGGTTTTGTTGGTATGCACCAAGGACTGTGTTCATGGTGGCCAGGGCCTCACTCTCAGTGTCCTCCTGTGACTGTCCCTCAGTTGACC
Source organism: Calotriton arnoldi (assembly GCA_963921515.1). NCBI lineage: Eukaryota > Metazoa > Chordata > Amphibia > Caudata > Salamandridae > Calotriton > Calotriton arnoldi. The sequence goes on from CAWUFW010021637.1 coordinate 66,689, forward strand.
TCCCACCGGCCCTGCAGACACGGACCTGTGGCATTGCCTGTCACCGCCACCGCACACTGTCCCCAGCGTCCCCAGGCTGCCTGGTGGTATTGGCGACAACTGCCACAGGGGCAGTGTTGGAGGCAGTGGTCGTGATGGTAGAGGTGGCTGCCACACAGGTTGTTGTTGCAGTTGTTGTGGGAGTCGTGGTAGTGGTGGTGGGGACAGTGAGGTCCTGGGACTGAGCTTGCCTGGCCACGCCGGAGGGGTCATGTCAAACCTCCTCATCCAAAAAAACCAGGGAATCTGCATCCGCGAGTTCACCTTCCTGGGGGGAGACTGGCTTGGCTCATTCATGTCATGGTTGCCTGCTGTTGCTAGCGAGTCACCTGTTGGACTGAGGTTAGATTGTCAACATGTTCAGTACACAACACAACTTTGATGATCATGTTTTGCACATTTCATTTGAGATGACCTGACTTTTGACATTGGCATTACTTGGCATTCGTAACAGTTTGTCAGCAGTCGAACATGATATAGAGGTACATATATTGCTCGTTAGCGATGTGACATGGCTGAAGCAACAATTTCTTATGTACAGATATTGTATTTCCAAGGACATGTCCTCTGGTACCAACTTGTTGCTCATCCACTTCAGTTGATGCTAGGATATTTGTGACTTTTCTATGAGTATCTGTCTACTATGCAGCAACTTAATGATTTCTGCTGTGCCCTTTTGTACTGACCTCCTGTGGTTTGTGATGTTTGACGGAGTCTCCATGCATGTGTTGTGTTGATGTGAGCCTTTATGCTTTGAGACAATGGGACTTGCACATTGGATTCTGGCCATTGCGTTCTTGGGTTTTGCTTTGCAGTTACATGTGACTTCATCAATGACACTGTGATTAATGTGACCTCTCAATGGGATTAGCTGTGTGTGCACTGGCTACAACTTATGGAGCTTTACAGAGTTGGCTAGCAAGTGCGGGATGTGGTGGTCAAATAGCTCCATGCTGTTTGGGAGGGAGTACAGAGGGCCTTGTGGGAGTGGTGGTCTTGCTGTCAGGTGTCAACAACCCCCTCCCCAGTAAGGTGGCTAGCTACCTGTTAGGAAGCACTGTCGACGGTGATGGCTGCCACATGGCTCTGGGGTGGGGAGAGTGCTCCATGCTGTTTGGGATGGAGTACAGAGGGCCTTGTGGGAGTGGTGGTCTTGCTGTCAGGTCTCAACAACCCCCTCCCCAGTAAGATGGCTACCTACCTGTTGGGAAGCACTATCGACGGTGATGGTGCCACATGGCTCTGGGGTGGGGAGGTTGCTCCATGCTGTTTGGGAGGGAGTACAGAGGGCCTTGTGGGAGTGGTGGTCTTGCTGTCAGGTCTCAACAACCCCTCCCCAGTAAGATGGCCACCTACCTGTTGGGAAGCACTGTCGACGGTGATGGCTGACACATGACTCTGGGGTGCGGAGGGTGCTCCATGCTGTTTGGCCAGGGTGCATGAGCTGACTACCTACCTGTGAGGAGAAGCAGAGTAAGGAAAGGCTAGCCTTGTGGGACATTCATCTTGAAAGCGTGCATTCTACATGAGTTTGATTTGGTCTGGCAATTGAGGCTCACTTGTACACAACAGTACATTACAGTGGGATATGATCATTTTGTTTGTACTTACCAGCCTCCACTCCCCCCTCAATTCCTGTGAGACTCTCTGGATGCAGTATGGCAAGCACCTCCCATTCATTGAAGGTTAGTGGTGGAATGGGAGGGCCGCCAACAGTTCTTTGGGCCGCCTCGTGGTTCCTCTGGTGCCGAGCCTTGACCCTGGCCTTGAGGTCGGTCCACCGCCTTTTGCTGTCATGCAGTGTGCATAGGGTGGTCCCTATTGCATTGACTTTGTTGTAGATCCTTGCCCACATCTGATTTTTGCGCACAATTGGGGTCTGTTGGACCAGGTTCCCATACAAATGTGGTTCTACCCTAATTATCTCGTCTACCATCACTTTCAACTCTGTGTCTGAGAATTTGGGCATTTTTTGATTGGGCATGGTGCAAATGAATGAAAGGTGCAGGGTGCAAGGTGGTGATGAAGATGTGTGAGGTGTGTCAGATGTGCGGATGAGAAGTGGTGGTGTGTGGAGTTGGGTGGGTGTGATGTTGTGCTGTGTACTGTGTGCAAAAATGGTGTCCTGTCTCTCTCTGTCTCTCTGTCTCAGCGCCTGCTTTGCAAAGGATGCTGGTCCAGGAAGGGGTTGGTTTTATACTGTGGTATGTGGGTGTGTCCACATGAGTGATGACCACCAGGTGTCTCTTCCATGCTGACCATGGCTTTCATTTCAGGAATGCATTTGTGGTGTATCATTGGTGCGTGTCTGATGTGATTGAGGGCTGCGGAGAGTACAGGCACACTTTGAGCATTGTAGTGAAGTTTGTTCCGACCGCCATTCATTTTGTCTGATTGTGATCGCGGCGGTCGGAACAGCAATGATCGTGACGACAGCTCCGCTATCTCATCGTAATTGGCCGAGTGGTCATTCCGCAGCAGTAGCGGTCTTTTGAGTCCATTGAACAGCTTTCCCCGTCCGCTGCAGTACATGCAGGCGTTTATCAGCGAGCACGGCGGACGGAAGGGTTTTCCGTCCGCCATCGTAATCGACCCCTTAGTCTTTTTCTATGTGCTTTTGTATCAACTTCGAGCCCTCAGGTTCCTCGTATCCGGAGTTCACTTCGATGACGGCGGCCTGCAGCAGTCTGATTCCTTTCTGAATCCCTGGAATTCTTTTTCCCCAGCATAGATGACAAGGAGTTCGAGAGCTTTCAGCAGGGCAAAACAGCTCGGTCAGGTCGACCACCACGGCTTGACTGTTGACGTTGAGCCGGTCTTTTCTGGAGCTTTTTACCAAAACTTTGTAGGAAGTTCCCAACTTCTCAGAACTTCTTCCTGGTTGTTTCATTGGGGTTGAAAAGTATCCAGCAGCCCCAGCCAAGGTTGCAGAAGTATGGATTGCCTCTTTGGGTCTGGGACTGAATCTGATTTCTTTGATATTAAAACTCATGCTGAATTTGAGTCATTCCTTGATTATCTGTTGATTCCTGGCACCAGACAACTGTACCTAAACCTTACCTCTGCAATCTTACTGTCAAAACTGGAGCTCCAATCGTGATAAATCCATTGTATGCCTGGTATGCCTGCAAGCAGAAGAAATCTTGTCACATTTTCTTTTCTTTTGCCAAGGCTATGTCTGACCAAGGAAAAGCTGGATTCTCCCGATCTGCAGGCTCCTTGGCTGCAGGCAGTTTCTCTCGATGCTTAGGGTTCTGCAAATGGAAACCAGGGAGTCGGTTGTCTGTTCTGTTGCTTGATACCTCCATTGGAGCTGGTCCATTAGAGCAAAGGTGTTGGAGTAGTTCCAAGTTGAGCCAGGCTAAAGCCAGGTCTGCTCCTGCAGCCACTTGCTCTTGATTGAGCTGTATATTTTATTTTTGTGAAGAGAATGATGAATATGAATAAACTGATTTACACACCGTATGTCCTGTGTGTCTATGATTTCGCTGGTGTATACACTTTTTATAATATCTTAGGTATTATGAGTTTTTATAAACTGTTTTATGGCTATCGTGTAGTGGTTTTAACTATGATTTCTTAAAATTGTTTTATGTATATTTATTTGTGCTCTCATATTGTGTTATGATCTGCTGCATGTGCTTTTATGATTGTAAAAACCGAATAAAGTATTTTAAAACTAGAATCTCCCACAGTGCAACTGGGCAGTCCAGAAACATCCAGTTGTAGCTGGTCAGCTGGATTAGTCCTCTCTTTGTCTAATACAGGGGACTTCTTCAAGCCCATTCCTAAATGTTGCTGTTCAGGGTGTCAACTTCTTTTCCTTGAATAAGGCACAGTCTTTTCTCTATGGAGTCTTGGGAGTGTAGCAGGTACAGTCCTTCTGAGTGTAAGCCTTCTGTAGTGCAGTGCAAGGGACTAGCAGGGCAATCCTTTATCTTCAGATGTTCAAGGCAATGATCTGAGGGGCTCCTACAGATCTCCCATATTTATTATCTATTCTGGATTGGCAAGAGAGGGGATACTCCAAACCAACAGGGATAAAGTTGCCACCCTCTGCTATGACCGCTTTCTGCGAAGTGTGTCATATTTTTGACACAGAATGCCGTGTTCTTACAAAAATCATTCTCTCCTTTGCATGTGTGTCAGTGTAACCCAACCCAGATGAGAGACTAACCTTTGACTACACTCCACTTCTAGCCCCTCTCCTAATCTAATCAAGGAGGCTCCCATCTGATTGGGGGTCAAAGAAGTGGGGTCTTTTCCTGTGACATCTGTTCTCCTGCCTTTGAAGTCCAGAGGACTATCTCCCCAAAACCCTTCCTCTCCCAGGCTTCTCCAGGAAGCAGATCTCTTCCCACCAAATGGCTATATTTTTGCAGTCCCAGGCATCTTCATACCTATGCAGAAGGCAGCTTGGCTCAGGCTGAGAAAGGCTGACCAATCAGAAGAGGCTGTAACAGGGCTGCTTTAGGTAACTTCAGGATAGTAAGTTCTAAAACGACTTTCCTGTAAGAGTTATGATAAATCTGACCTTGGCAAGTTGTTGTATTTATTGAAACAATTATTTTGATACTTTGAATGATATTGGTAGCTAACTCTAATCAAAAGTTAGACTTTATTAAGTTTAAAAAGCCTTCCCTTATTAGGCTATGGAGCTAGCAGCTCTACAATGGGCAAAAATGACTTTGACTGTTTATCCCCACCAGGGCATATAAAACATATTTTATAATGTGAAAATAGTGGAGCGGTGCACTACCAAAGAGTTTTCTTCAATAAATCCAAATGTTCATTTTGTATAGTGGTTTATCAATCCTTTATTTTCAATATCAAAATGTGCAAATTCCAGCCAACGCGTTTCGTTCATACATAAAATGAACTTCCTCAGGGCTGAAAGTTATAATACATAAAAGAAAACATAAGAATAAAAATATATATACATATGGTGTATTCACACAATATGCTTTTACTTTAAAAACGAGAGAGAAACTATATACAAAGGCAAAGGTTATTTCATTAGAAGGTGACTCTAAACACAAGAAAGGAAACCTAATGGGGGTGGGAAAAATACAAAACAAAAATGGAAATTCATGGTCGACAATATGTCACTTCAAGTTGAAGAAAAAACAGACAAAATAGGGTGAAGGGGAAAAAGAAAATGGGGGCGGAAGAGTAGGGGTTGAAGACAAGAATAGAGGGAGGAAAAACATGGAAATATAAAAATATAAATATATATATATATAAAAAAGGGCAGACATTAACAATCTTATACATATTTTGTAATGTAATGTCCAGTGAGCATTTGGCCTGTAAATAGATATGTAAATCAAAATAGATCAGTATCAGTTGTTAATTAATAGCAACAACGGTGTCAGGAGCTATTGTCACTAGTGGGTCTATACAGTTCACCCTAAGCGTAGCTCATAGTGTCCAAGTAAACAAGTAACAGTTAGTCCAGGGCCTAAGTAACAGCACATGATTGGAGAAACCTTTGAGCCATACAAATACGAGAAAAAGAAGACCAAAATAAAACAGAGAAAAGGCACTACATGTACCTACCAAATGGTGATGTGAAGAAGACGCAGGAACACAGAGGCAATGAAGAGCCCTTGATCTGAGATATTTCAAATTCCTGCTGTCGACGCACAAGTATTTAAATTTTAAAGGCTACCATGATAAGTGCCTGATGGTTGTATCTCTAAGAAAGTAAAAGAAAATGTATTAAAAAACAAGGAGCGACATAGTGCATAGACACTAAAGATTTGTAGGGAATAAGCACCGGTACCAGAGAAATAATATGAATATATACAGGCACCAAAAAAGTGGCATGACATTGAGGTCATAATAGTTAAAGAAAAAGAAAAAGAAAAAACTGTGTCCAAGTGAAGGACGGCTTGCTGGCTGGGCAATAGAAGAGGATGGCAGTGAAAGGCATGTAACAATAAACCTATGGAAGGAGAGCAGACCCACTTGGCAAGCTTCATGATCAAAAACATGAAAAGCTGGTGAAGTAGTAAGATTAAAAAATTACAAAGCGGTCTCCTGAATATATGCGCAGAAGCGCCAATTATACCAAAGGTATAAATAAAACAGTGACGCGCTGCAATCACCTATTTAAAGGCAATACAATCTAAAAGAGACTAAATGCTTAGGCTTGTAGTGATGTACAAATCACATCCACGTGGTTGCATTATTTGCAACCCAAAAGACAAACTTAAAGGAACAGTAAATAAATAAAGTGAAAGAGTTCCTTGAGTATAAACAAGCTGCTAAGATGAAAGCTAAGTAACAAATTAAATAATATGAAAATCACATTACAATGAATGCGCTGTAAATCATTCTTAGGCATAAGTTAAGGAAATAGAATAACAGAGTTATTAAACTAAAAGGAAGAAAGTCATAAAAAGTAAGGTTGAAAAACAAGCACCATAGCCAGAAACTAGTCATAGTAGCCAAGAGGTTCTTACAAGAACAGGTAGAGATCTAAATACCTGGGGACACAGTCCTGTTATTATCGTCCGGTCGGCAGTCAGTGTTGAACTGGCCGGTCCCACTTCCTGGTTAATATAAGCACCATGAAAATGGGCGGGAAAGTAATCGGTGAAAGAACACCGAAGAAAGACTATAAGGGAAGAACGGTGGCCAGCAGAAATGAGGATGAATCCGCTTTTCCAATAGGTGATAAGGCTGGGGGAAGTGTCAGCACAAGTGTGTGACATGTAAACAGAGGAGAGAGGTAGTGTCAGCACAAGAAATAAATAGCAAATAGGTTGCTCAAACCTTCCTTATTACAGAAAAAAGAGAGTCAGCACAAGTCATGGTTGAAATAATGTAATTAATAGCCAATATAGGAAAGAAAAAAATGAAAAAATGAAGTATCGAGAGGAATACAAAAAGAATGAAAAGATCAATAAGAGAGTGGCGGCTATATCATGAATTAAGCCGTCAAAAATAGTGAAGCGTGTTCCGCATAATTTTAGCACAAAATAGTGCATTGAGAGATATTTAATAAAAAAGAGGCAGTATATTCAGCAAAAGAGAGATGGTAGTGCCTCAGGTCAAACCTGTTACGGCGATAAAAATAGGGGAAGTAGATTGCAGTGTGTGCTAGGTGGCGATATTGGTCTCAGCCTATCATGAAAAAATAGGATTGTTTCAAAACTAAATAGCATACAAATGGTAGTGGGAGTCAAGGGAGATCCTGGTCCAAGCAAACCAGTTAATTAATGAGAGAAGGTCAGTGACGCGTGGGGATATGAAGCTATAAAGTACGGCTAGAGTAGAATGTTTTGACAGAAAGAATTAAGAATTAACATGCTTAGAACTATAGTTGAAGTGGGATGATATAATAGGGAGGGTTAAAGATTCACTGGCAAAACGGGGCTGAGAGGTCTTTGACGGGCATCCACCGTGGTAAGATTGGTCTATCCTAGAAAATAATGAAACTCATTATTGGTATTATGCCCTTTGTTCACCGCGTCCAATCTACATATCCATTTAGCCTCCGTTTGTCGTAGAGTCAGATCCCTGTCTCCCCCTTGTGTTTAATGGAATATGGTCGATGCCCAAAAAACTGAATGTGGGGGACTTCTGGTGAGTTGTACGATAATGTTCAGTCATGGGGTATCTTTCATCACCATTGATGACTGCTCTGCGATGTTCCTGAATCCTGATCTTAAGACTACGTATAGTACTACCCACGTAAATCATCTTACAGGGGCACTCCAGAATGTAAATAACATACTGTGTATTACAGTTGATGAAGTGCTTGATTTCATGGGTAGTGTTGGTATTGTAACTAAATTCTTTCTGTTTGTTTTTGCCCAAGCTACAAATACTGCAATTGGTGCAAGTGTAAAAGCCATGGGGGCCTGTGGTAACCATGTCTTATTGGTATTGGTTGTAATGTAACTAGGGCATAATGTTTTTCGCAGTGTGTGTCCTCTCCTGTATATAAGGGATGGATTGGCATTAATAAATGGGCGAAGAGCTGGTACTTCTAATAGGATGCCAATGTTTTTTAAAAACTTTAAAAATGTTATCACTGTGTGCCGTGTAGTTGGTAAAAATGCAATATTTTCCCTCTGAGGTGACCTGTCTTTCTTCTTGCCTAGATTGTTGGTCAATGTATCTGTCCTGGGTAGGCTCATTACCCTTTGTTCTGCCTTGTCGAGGGTTCTACAATCATACCCCCTTTGTCTGAAACGCCCTTTGATATCAATGATGTTTGTCTTGAAGTTGGCTTCCTCACTACAGGCTCTTCGTGCCCGGACCATCTCCCCATATGGTATGTTGGAGATAACAGACTTTGCATGGGCGCTATCTGCATGTAGGATACTATTGCAGGATGTTAATTTCCTATATAAAGTGCTGTGTACTAGTGCCTCTTTTATGTAAAAATGGATATCTAAAAAATCAATATATTTTGTGTTGTGTTGCATGGTCAGTTCTACATTGAAAGCGTTGTTATTGAGGTAGACCAAGTACTCCTGTAAGAGCACTTCAGGGCCCGACCATAGACAGATGATGTCGTCTATGTACCTCCCTCAATAGACAATATGTTTAGTCCAGGGAGAGGCACATTTGGCCCAGGCGTGCTCCTTCTCAAACCAGCTCATGAAAAGCCCGGCGTACGAAGGAGCAAACCCGGAACCCATGGCAGTCCCCTGCAGTTGATGGTACCACCTCTCATCATGTTTAAAAAAGTTGTTGGTGAGGATAAGCTCAATCATGTCCATCAGCATGTTGTTGTATGCATAGTTATCAGCCCCTTCTGTGTCCAAGTAGTATCGGATTGCCAGCATCCCAAAATCCTTGCGGATGCATGTATAGAGGCCAACCACATCAAAGGTGACAAATCTCAGCTCTTCAGACCAAGGGAACCCCTCAAATTTCATCAGGATGTCTTTACTATCCTTCAGATAGGCCGGTAAGTTAGTAACATGCTTTTGTAATGACAGGTCTACAAATTCAGATAATTGTTCTGTTGGGGATCCTATCCCTGAAATGATTGGTCTACCAGGTGGAAATGTTCCTCCCTTATGTACTTGGGCAAAATGTAAATACACGGATGACGTGTTTTGTCTATGCGTAGGTACCTAAACTCATCTTCAGTTAATAGACATTCTTGCCTCCATTCTGTGAGTCTGGTGTTGATAATTGTTTGTAGTGCTGGGGTGGGGTTGTGATTGACCAGTTCGTAACATTGCGAGTCACCCAATTGGCATGTGATCTCCCCCATGTAGTCCTGTGTGTCCATTACTATCACATTCCCACCCTTGTCTGCCTCCCTGATCACGATTCCATTGTCATCTCGTAACCTTTGTAGTGCCTCCCTTTCTTTTTTAGACAGGTTAGGGAGTGGGCGTGGTGTATGTTTGTTGAAATATTCAAGTTTTCTCAGTTCTTGCGTTATATTATTACTGAATTTTTCAATGTTGGCATGGTGACCCCCTACTGGTACAAACTTGCATTTGCATTTCAGACCTGTGTCACGGTTGTAATTTTCCCCAATGTCTAAATCATCCAGGATGGTCTGTACAGGCGTTATCTCATCATTTTCAATAGATAGTAGTGTTTGCACCTCCCGTATGTCCCCAATCGTTCTGCTTGTTGGTGATGCATGATGTGTATTAGGTACATATTTGACAGGTTGTTGCGAGAAAAATTCTTTTAATTTTAATGTGCGTAAAAATTTATACAGATCAATGTGGACATCCACTAAATCCCCAAATTGTGTTGGACAAAAGCCCAGCCCTTTCTTCAAAACATTGCATTCGGACACATCTAAATTCCTACATGACAAATTAATGATCTGTAAGTCAGATTGTGCAGTTGGCATTGCCATTAGACCAGTGGCTCCCCCGTGGTGGGTTCCCCTGTCTGTTCCATCGTTGGGGAGGTTCCTAGTTCTTTTGAGGCGCAGCAGCATTGAATGGCTGTCTAACTTTCCTCCCCGACCTTCCCCTCTCCTGGTTTTTTTACGAACTTCTTTGGCTGTCTGTCCCCTATGCGGAATCTCTCCAGTTCCCTTTGGAAGTTGAAGGTCCCCTCGCCTAAAGGGATCTCAGTGTTTGTTGTGCTGGATGCAGCACTTTCACTTGATGCCAGTGAGCTGTTGCTGGCTGATTTATTTTCTGTACTGTCTTCCCTTACCCTTTTCCTATCATCTATGTTATTGGGATTGTCATATTTTTTGGCAAACGTATAGATTTTGCCATCCCTGTAATCCCTGTCATCTCTCTTGATTTTCCTCATCTTCTTGTCTCTAAGGTATTGCTGATGTTCTTCTATAACTTTGTTAAGAATAGCATAATTTTTCTCTACTAAATCCTGACATTCCATACTTTCTATCAGTTTTTCAAGCTCGTCTATTTCTGCCTGAAGTTTTCGGCCCTTTTCACTAGCATGTTTCACCAATATTTTCATCATTGTATATGATGCCCCTTCTAGGTTATGTTCCCATTCACTGAGGAGGTCCCCGCTCAAGTCCTCAAATGTTGGAAAGATAAGTATTCTAAGACCCCGTGGGATTTTCTTATTGTCTATATATTGTTGGAGGGTTATGCCGTCCCACCAGCGGGCCAGTTCTTGTTTCTTAACCCTCTCCAATTTAAAAAAACATGAGCGTAGTCCTGTATTACATTGTTCTTTCGGTGGAGCAGCAGCCGCTGCACTGAAACCTTTGCTGAAGAGATCCTGTGCCATCTCTTCTCTTCTGTCGATCATTTTTGACATATTTCCAGGAAGTGCAGGGGTGCTGGTTGATCCAAATTGACAATAGAGAATGAATGAGCAACGGCGGATCTGAGTAACCGCACCTCCCTGCTTTATTCCTTTTCTTGTTTTCTTATCTTGTTTTCTTATCTTGTGTAATGGATAGTATGATTGGGTGTGCACATACAGCTCCTGCACCTGCCGTTGTTGGATGCCAGCTGCCAAGCAGAGAGAAAACTGTGAAAATAGTGGAGCGGTGCACTACCAAAGAGTTTTCTTCAATAAATCCAAATGTTCATTTTGTATAGTGGTTTATCAATCCTTTATTTTCAATATCAAAATGTGCAAATTCCAGCCAACGTGTTTCGTTCATACATAAAATGAACTTCCTCAGGGCTGAAAGTTATAATACATAAAAGAAAACATAAGTATAAAAATATATATACATATGGTGTATTCACACAATATGCTTTTACTTTAAAAACGAGAGAGAAACTATATACAAAGGCAAAGGTTATTTCATTAGAAGGTGACTCTAAACACAAGAAAGGAAACCTAATGGGGGTGGGAAAAATACAAAACAAAAATGGAAATTCATGGTCGACAATATGTCACTTCAAGTTGAAGAAAAACAGACAAAATAGGGTGAAGGGGAAAAAGAAAATGGGGGCGGAAGAGTAGGGGTTGAAGACAAGAATAGAGGGAGGAAAAACATGGAAATATAAAAATATAAATATATATATATATATAAAAGGGCAGACATTAACAATCTTATACATATTTTGTAATGTAATGTCCAGTGAGCATTTGGTCTGTAAATAGATATGTAAATCAAAATAGATCAGTATCAGTTGTTAATTAATAGCAACAACGGTGTCAGGAGCTATTGTCACTAGTGGGTCTATACAGTTCACCCTAAGCGTAGCTCATAGTGTCCAAGTAAAGAAGTAACAGTTAGTCCAGGGCCTAAGTAACAGCACATGATTGGAGAAACCTTTGAGCCATACAAATACGAGAAAAAGAAGACCAAAATAAAACAGAGAAAAGGCACTACATGTACCTACCAAATGGTGATGTGAAGAAGACGCAGGAACACAGAGGCAATGAAGAGCCCTTGATCTGAGATATTTCAAATTCCTGCTGTCGACGCACAAGTATTTAAATTTTAAAGGCTACCATGATAAGTGCCTGATGGTTGTATCTCTAAGAAAGTAAAAGAAAATGTATTAAAAAACAAGGAGCGACATAGTGCGTAGACACTAAAGATTTGTAGGGAATAAGCACCGGTACCAGAGAAATAATATGAATATATACAGGCACCAAAAAGTGGCATGACATTGAGGTCATAATAGTTAAAGAAAAAGAAAAGAAAAACTGTGTCCAAGTGAAGGACGGCTTGCTGGCTGGGCAATAGAAGAGGATGGCAGTGAAAGGCATGTAACAATAAACCTATGGAAGGAGAGCAGACCCACTTGGCAAGCTTCATGATCAAAAACATGAAAAGCTGGTGAAGTAGTAAGATTAAAAAATTACAAAGCGGTCTCCTGAATATATGCGCAGAAGCGCCAATTATACCAAAGGTATAAATAAAACAGTGACGTGCTGCAATCACCTATTTAAAGGCAATACAATCTAAAAGAGACTAAATGCTTAGGCTTGTAGTGATGTACAAATCACATCCACGTGGTTGCATTATTTGCAACCCAAAAGACAAACTTAAAGGAACAGTAAATAAATAAAGTGAAAGAGTTCCTTGAGTATAAACAAGCTGCTAAGATGAAAGCTAAGTAACAAATTAAATAATATGAAAATCACATTACAATGAATGCGCTGTAAATCATTCTTAGGCATAAGTTAAAGAAATAGAATAACAGAGTTATTAAACTAAAAGGAAGAAAGTCATAAAAAGTAAGGTTGAAAAACAAGCACCATAGCCAGAAACTAGTCATAGTAGGCAAGAGGTTCCTACAAGAACAGGTAGAGATCTAAATACCTGGGGACACAGTCCTGTTATTATCGTCCGGTCGGCAGTCAGAAAAGGAATAAAGCAGGGAGGTGCGGTTACTCAGATCCGCCGTTGCTCATTCATTCTCTATCATATTTTATAATGTCCCTGCTTTTTATTACAACACACTCTACCATTGGGGCAACTAGGGCAGACCTTAGCGGTGACTTATATGTAATAAAAAGGTACTTATGAACTTTGGAGCTACTTTTAATTCCAAAGTTGAATATAAACACAGTTTTATTTTAAAACCAGTCTGCAAGGCAGGCCTTGTTTTAAAATGACACCAGACACGAAAGCAGTGCCCACTTATGTGCATTAGGTCCACTGCAGTCTCTAAACCCACCTGACCTTCCATATACTAGGGTCTTACTGGTAGGCTGTCTTGGCTAATTAGAATTATACCAATTACTATATACCTTTTAAGGACAGAGCACAGGCCCTGTGGCTGGTTAGCAGAGCCCAGACCACTTTTAGAGTCAGTAGCCACCTGTATCGGTCAAAACATGGAGGTGATCAGGGCAAAAAGGATAGCTTTTCTATTGTGAGGCAGCATATGTCCTTCCAATTCTGAAAAGCCCTGGAGGAGACTTTCTTTACTTTCAAAATATTGTCTCTTTTCTCTTTTCATATTAGGAGCTACGTTGCTGGAAGGGTTAGTAACAAATTATCGAGGGGCATCAAGCCACAGTCCTGGCTTAGAGATGTCAACAAGTTGTCTCTGTCAATTATACATATAACACTAGTATTTGCCTATAGGCCATTAAAATGACCATTTGCCATCCCATTCTAATCACCTCAGAGGCACTATTCTACCCACAACTCAACAACTGCCACACAAGACAATTGTGGTTGCCTTGCCTTTGTCACCTGAAGAAGCAACTCTGGAACATGATGACATTGAAAATGACATTTCTCCTTACTGCAAACTGAACATAGTGGTTGGGAGGTTGAGGATGTATGGATATAGTATGCAGCCGCTCATATATGAGGGTGAGATTGCAATAAAGGTAATTTGAAGAGGCCTTGCACACCAACAGTTCCTTCCTGTGCAGGAAATAGGGATTGGATGAAGACAGATACCAGTGATATATCTTCAGGGCACTCTGTCCTAAGGAAGGTGGGGACATACTAGACCACAGTGCACACATGTGGGGAAGACAGGACATAGATAAGATACTGAAGCCTATAATCGGAAGCACACCAGGAAGGACCAATTATCACCCAGGGGGCCTAGGTTGTTCAATGTCTACTATGCACAGTTAAACATGGGGAACATTTTCTACAAAATTGCCATGATTTGGTATCAGACACCATGCAGTAAAAGAGGACACATTGGAGTAATCGCGGTACTCAGTTGAGAGGGATATCAGTCAGGCTACACCTGAGATGCATAATGTATTACAGCAGGTGCATAATGATGGCATGGCACTATCGGTTCCAGTAAGTGTAAGTATATATGTGGCATTGGAGCCATGTTCCCCATGACAAAGGGGATCACAAGTGTGTGTCAATGTATGCATGCCCAAATGTGCATTCATGAGAGTGTAACTCACTCAGGGTCTGATTTACAATGCGTAATACGCACTTTTGAGTGAGTTTACTACTTTTGGCTTCTCACAAAACCAGAGTGTAAGTTATTAGTACAACAAAAAAAAACAGTGGTAAGTCCAGCACCACAGATGGCAAACCACTGGTAATGCAACATCGCCCCATACAAATTAATGGAGGTAGGAAATTAAAATAAATAAGTGTATTTATTTAAAATAGTTGCAAATATAAATATTATTTAATGTTAATAAATGTGAATGTCTATATATATAAATATTATCTACTGACGGTCGCCAGTAGATAGTTATAGTTAGGACCTTTATGCATAGGAAATCCGCAACATTCTATTTGAAATAACTCTTGCGCCGGTTGACGAATCTTCGCGAAAGCTTCCAACTTGTTGGGGCGCTCCTCTCCGCTCCTACCCTGAAAGTCTCGGGTTGATTCGTCAAGCGGGGGCCGAGAAAAAAGGGGGGTCCCAAAACGCGTTTTCTCATAGGAAATTTTAGCCACGGCTACAGCCCGAACTGCTGAACGGAATTACACCAAATTTTGCAAAAAGGTAGTGCTTGGTTCAGAAAGCGACCTTTTTTTAAAGGGTGTAAATCCGTTCAGTAGTTGCGGAGAAAATCCAAAATAAAAGTTTCGATATTTAGAGGCACGGAGGATCCGCGCACCCTCCCGACCACGAGCTGCATGCTAATTGGCTGTCAACACTTCAAACCAGGAAGTGTTGGCAGCCATCTTGTTCCTCGGTAGAACCGAGGGACAAGAAAAGACAAAAACAAGGGCGCAATTCGCAAAAAGGGGGCAGGTTGGAAACACCCTGACCCCCTAGCCCTGCTCAGGGGGGTCCTACAAGGACCCCCAGGGCCCCAAAATGTATTTTTTTTTTTTTTAAATCGGCAGAAAACGCGCTGGGTGTGCGGATCCTGCCGATAAAAAAAAAAACGAAGCGCGGGCTCACGCGCTTCGTGGTTAATTGGCCCCAGGGTGGGCCAAGTCCCGGGGGCATGCGGGGCTTTATTATTAATTATATGGGGGGGCCTTAGGGCCCCAGGGACCGCCACCCCCGGGGCTTTAAACAAAATGGTGCGGGAGGGCTCTGAGCCCTCCCGCAGCCTCGAGGACCGCCACCCCCGGGGCTTCTTTTTAAAATTAAATCACCTGTGTGGGGGCTCCAGCCCCCACACGCCCGGGACTGCCACCTCCCGGGACACTAACAAATTTAAAATGGGGGTCCGTTTTGGACTCTCGAAGCCCGGGGACCACCACCTCCCGGGGCTTTGCAGATGTGGGGAGGGGGGCCGCGGCCCCCTCCTGGAGCCATTGATGGCCCTGGGGACTGCCACCCCCAGGGCCGGCTCCTGCAGTGTCCCGGGGTGCTCACCCCCGGGACACTGTAGTTTGCAATGACAGGACGGGAGCCTCGCGGCTCCCGACCTGTCATTGCAAACTGCTTGCTTCATTGAAGCGAGAGCAGGAAACCTGCTCTCGCTTCAATGAAGCAAAGCAGATTGCTTTTCCACATGGGGAGCTGCATGTCAGCAGCTCCCCATGTGGAAAGCATGCCGGCTCCCGAGGGACGCGGGGAGCCGGCTGGGACCGTGGGGGTATTGGGGACCCCCCACGGTCCCCAACGGAGAGGGCCAGCCCTGGGGGATGGGGTCCCGGGGCAAGTAGGGGCCCGGGAGGGGCCACGCGACCCCCTCCCCCCAAAAAATTTAAAAAATAAAAATAAAAATAAAGGCCTGCCCCGGGGGATGGGGTCCCCGGGGCAAAGGAGGCCTGAGAAGGGGGCCACGCAGCCCCCTCCTTAAAAAATAATAAAAAGAGTGGCCATGCCCCGGGGATGGGGTCCCCGGGCCAGAATCGGCCACGGGAGGGGGGCCACGCGGCCCCCTTCCCGGTTTTAAAAAAAAATAGGGGTAAGGCCCTGGGGGATGGGGTCCCCAGGGCCCAAAAAAAGGAAAAAGGAAGGGAAGCCACACAGCCCCCCTTCCGGAAAAAAAAAACAAAAAACGATCGGCCCGCAGGCCTCGCCCCCTTCCTTTACCACTCTGCAAACGCGCCCCTGGCGCGTTTGCAGAGGGGGAACGAATTCCCCTTGAATACTGGTGGTTCCTGGGGGCCAACTAGCCCAGGAACCTCCAGTATGCGCCAGGGGGCTACGTTGCAGAGAGGTGTACAGAGGCCACG
The DNA here is from genome assembly GCA_963921515.1 of Calotriton arnoldi. Lineage (NCBI taxonomy): Eukaryota > Metazoa > Chordata > Amphibia > Caudata > Salamandridae > Calotriton > Calotriton arnoldi. The sequence continues at coordinate 83,199 of CAWUFW010021637.1, forward strand.
CCCCTTTTTACACCTCTCTGCAACGCAGCTCTGTGGCGCATACTGGAGGTACCTGGTGGGATAGTTGGACCCCAGGGACCCTCAGGATTCAAGGGGACTTAATCCCCCAACTTAAAACGCGCCACGGGGTGCTTTTGCACAGTGGTGAAGGGAGGGGCGGGGCTTCAGGTGACATGTGTGCAAACAGGCCCAGTGGCGCGTTTTAAGATTGGGAATTAAATCCCTTCAATCCTGAGGGTGCCTGAGGGCCAACTAGCCCACCAGGTACCTCCAGTAAGCGCCACGGAGCTGCGTTGCGGAGTGTTGTAAAAGGGGCGTGGCCTCTGAACACCTCTCTGCAACGCAGCTCTCTGGCGCATACTGGAGGTATCTGGTGGGCCAGTTGGCCCCTAGGGACCCTCGGGATTGAGGAGGAATTAATTCTCCAATTTAAAACGCGCCACAGGGCGTGTTTGCAGACATGTCACCTCAGGCCCCACCCCTTCCTTCACCATTGTGCAAATATTCCTCTAAAATCAGCCGAACTACGAATTCCGATTTACTCACCTGTTATCAGGAGAGACCTCAGTGCTGCATCTTTGAGCCCAGTACTGATCCTGAAAAGTAATTTTAACCGTACTTACCAGTAACTTGAATTTCCTTCCATAGGATATCATTGCCTGCTCTTTGCTGAAAAAGTTTCTAAGTGTTGATTTTTGAAACATACAAATATTCCTCTAAAATCAGCAGAACTACGAATTCCGATTTACTCACCTGTTATCAGGAGAGACCTCAGTGCTGCATCTTTCAGCCCAGTACAGATCCTGAAAAGTAATTCTAACTGTACTTACCAGTAACTTGAATTTCCTTCCATAGGCTAACATTGACTGGTTTCACTTGGAAATTCTTCTAAGTGTGGAGTTTTGGAACTTTATAATATTCCTCTAAAATCAGCTGAACTACGAATTCCGATTTACTCACCTGTTATCAGGAGAGAACCCAGTGCTGCATCTTTTAGCCCAGCACTGACCCTGAAAAGTAATTCTAACCGTACTTACCAGTAACTTGAATTTCCTTCCATAGGCTAACATTGACTGGTTTTCCGCAGAAAAGTTTCAAAGTGCCGTTTTTCACAAACTACAAATATTCCTTAAAAATTGCCTGTATGACTTAAACGCATTCTTTCAACTGTTTACAGGAGATGCACCAGTGCTGGATACAGGCTCCACCACTGAGTAAGAAAAAGTAACGATAACACTACTTACCTGCTAAGTGAATTTCCTCCCATAGGATAACATTGGTGATTCTATGTGAAAAAGTTTCTAAGTGTCAACTTTTAAAATACAATAATATTCCTTAAAAATCACTACTGTAACCAAAACGCTTTTACTCAACTGTTTACAGGAGATGTCCCAGGACTGAATCTAGGATCCAGTCCTGCGCCCCCGCAATGCACTGCTGATGACGTCACATATTACATCACTCATGACATGGTCAGTGACATCACTGATGACATCACTGATGACATCTCAAATGACATCACTGATGACATCATCCACGTGATAATCTGATGCACCTCCTCACACCCTAATATAACCTTTGATACACCCACTCTAAATTACAGAATGCCATTCGCAAAACCATAGACACTCCAACACCAATAACTACATACCCACTCATTGATTCTTAGGTCTACACACACATCCACTCACTCACCTGTACAGTCACTCATACTTACGGTCACTCAGTACAGGACTATCATATGCACTCATACTCCTATATAGACACTCAAACACCGCCACTCATCCATAGAGGTACTCACACACCTAGTCAGTCATGCAAATAATTAAACACACTGCCATTTACTCACCTATACAGTTATACACACACCAGCTCACTTACTCATACAAATACTAGCACATTCTTACGCTCTTATACAATCACTGATGCAAGCACACACTCATCCATACAGTCACTCTCACAATCACACACTCTCGCTTATAGCTATTTATATACTCCAACACACATATATACTGCCTTTCACATATGTAGTTACTCACACATGTACCACTGGGACATACATTCACTCACTAATACACTCTTACACACACTTACCCACCCATACAGTCTATCACAGATGCACTCTTGAAACCATCCACCCAGTGAATCACCCACTCACACATCTATGCACAGAGTCGCACCCACCCCACCCACACAAACACTCAGGCACCCATACAGATACTCAGACAACCAATCAATAACTCATATAGACACTCATGTAGCTATTCACAAACCCATGCAGCCACTTACACAGCAACAGACAGACGGATACAGACATTCACCCAGTTTAGTCACTAACCCATGCATTCAGTAAGATACGTTTAATCACTCACTTATAGAGTTAGTCACGCACCTACTAAATCATCCATACAGACACTTATACACCCACTCATTCTTCAATACGCCTTTCCCTATATATATTAAAAATATTTAAACTTTACAGAAACACACAGTCACTGGATGATGTCATCAGTGATGTCATTTGAGATGTCATCAGTGATGTCATCAGTGATGTCACTGACCATGTCATGAGTGATGTAATATGTGACGTCATCAGCAGTGCATTGCGGGGCACGAGTTATAGTTAGCTGAACTAACTATAACGGGGAATTTCACGGGTTTTGTACGAGTGCAATGTCCAACTAACTATAACTGTCCCTAAAACCTATGGTTTTTTCAGTGAATATATATATACATATATATATATATATTATCTATTTATTTTTTCATTCAAAAATATTTACCATGTTTTGAATGTAAATATTAATGTAACAATAAGTTCTATTAAATATAACTAAATTAATTCTCATTTTTCCTATAAATCGCTTTTAATATTTAATATTTCAAAATATTTTTCTCTATTGGTGAGAATTCATTTTTAAATTTAAACTTAAGAAAAGAATTTTACTGAAATTTAATATATTTCCATTATTTGAAGATTTCTTTCAAAATTAAATTAATAGCGCTTTTGCACGTGCTTCTGTTGTGAGTTGATCTCTCTTCTTTGTAAATCGCAGTATAGATCTTAGGCTCTGTTTCTGTGAGATCAGTTAAAGTCCTCTTGGTGCTATTTAGAATATGGAGTTACAACCTACTCCGCATAAACTCCTCTTCTGTAATAGCACAGCTAGAATTACCAGTACTGCAAGGTACCATTAATTCTGGCTTTTCACAAAAAATGGGGACTAGTCCAAGGAAAAACATATTTGTGTACAGATTTCCACAGGTTTTTCTCACATTCCAGACCTATCCCCTTTGAAAGAAATGGGTGGCCTTTTTTATGTAAATAACTTGTTAATTGCCACTTCTACTTTCATTTTTAAGTTGGTAAAAACCATAGTGGACATTGTCTTACATGGTTGCGCCTTTTGATTTTCACTTTCCTAGTGTTGTAAATAAGTTCAAGGACTCAGTAGAAGAAGAGTAGATTACTGTTTATTAAGCAGTGTGTCACAACCTCAGAACGACAGCTATTGACAGCCTAGCAATGACAGTTCAACAGAAACAACTCCTGGAATACATTAACTGTCACAGGGGGAAGGGGGGACAAAGTGCGAGGAAGGAACCAAGAGAATAACAAGGCATTTACGAACAGTATTCAAAGTGGTGTAATAAATACAGTAGATTGTGTACATTTATTGCAATTCAATTATTAGGATAAGTATATTCACAACACTTCTCCTTCCTATACATCATGATTTACTTTTTTTCTCTTGCTTCAATAGAAGATATAGGGCCTCCTTATGATGATGGCCAGATGAGCGTCCGACCGCCATCATTGCGGATGGATTACGGCCGACATGTAGTAGGCAGTTCCACCCGCCAAATTAGGATCCAACAGCCGTGCAGGTCGTCAGAAACATGCTGTTTTCTATTGCGGCTTGTGCAGCGTCCCAAAAAGGGCCGCAGTACAAGCCACAATAGAAACAGGCATGTTTTAAACATCCATGCACGGTGTGCCAGGCAGCATGAGGTGCCTGACACAGGGTCCATGGATGACTGGGCGGGCACCACATGTGCCCCCCAAACCCCAAAGCAGAGGCCAACAAGGGACGGGGGCCCCCAAAGTCCCTTTCCATCTGCCAGTACATGGCGGTTGGACTGCTATGTACAGGCTGAGGGAAAAAGACATTGTAATCTCTACAGTAGGGGCCTGAGCAGGCACGGCCTCTATTGTATGGATTACAGTTCGACCGCTGCCCAGACGGGCTACTTGAGCCTGTTGGAAAAGCAGTGGTCTGTCCCTACGACTGATGCCTCTGACCGCCAGATCATAGTCCGGCAGTTGGACCACTTCTATAGATGGCAGTGGGACCGCCACTGATGGGCTGTCGGTGGCAGTCTCACTGCCATCGTAATGAGGCCTATAGTGTTTGTGCCATAAATGTGTGTGGATTTGCCTAGAACTGAGATTCAACTCTGATTAAACTTGATGGGATCTTGAAGGGTTCTCAGAGCTGAACCTTGCCTCCATAACAGAGCTGTCACATTTAGAAACTTTATCCATGCTCCATCCTCTTCTATCCTCCAACGTAACCACATTTGTGTTCACCTTAGTCACCCTCAAAGGTTTAGAAAACTTGCTGACACCACCTCTGTGGGAATCTGGGATTTTAGCTACCACTCAGACTCCCACCTTCCACGTCCTACTTTTAACACCATGTTTGCAGTCATACCTCCTTTTATATATGTCTTGACATTTGACCCGTTCACTCACACTGTCTTGGTGAACCCATTTTGGTTCACCACCTCCCAAACAACTAGGTAACAGCGTGGTACGAGGAAGACTACCTTTGAGCATTAGGAAAGGAGAACTCCGAGGGACAGAGTTGGGGACTGTGTGGTATGACCACAACATTTCTTTTAACTGCTATGTCAACAGGATCCCCTGACACTTTGCTGTTTGAATGCATTCTTTTAACACATGATTTACTCTTTCCACTAACCCATTTGCTTTGGGACAATACAGAGCAGTTTTAATGTGTAGGATGGATAAATTCTTTAAGAAGTCTTTCATTCTCTCAGAAGTGAATTGGACACAATTATCAGTTAGGATAGAACTGGGAGCTTCTTCGGTCATGAAGGTATCTGATAGGACGTCTATTAAATCTTGTGTGATAATGTGATTCACAACCTTGACTACAATCCAATGCGAGTGATAACCCACTAAACAATGATAAATGTACCTGCCCACATGGATACATTAAGGGGTCCAATAATATCTAAACCTAGTTTTCTCCATGGCTTTGATGGAACACATACTGGGGATAATGGTGCTCTTCTTGTACTTTTGCTTTTGTCGCTCATGGAACTTGACACACATTCCTTGACCGTAGCCTCCGCCATGCCATCCATCCCAGGGAACCATTTAATTCATTGAGTTATTTATTTTATGATTACGGAGCTCCGTGGAGGCCCACATAAACTAAGAAACCAACAACACAATAAGAAAGATTCTGTTTTGATGATAAAATTAACACAGAAAAATATTCCTTCCCAACAAGACATCAGGGACTCCTAAGCGGAAGCCAACATTAAAAAAAGTCTTCAAATTAAAAACAAAGCAATATAATGTACAGTACAAAATAATTAAATGTCCTTCATGCCCTTAGCGCAAAAAGTTTAGGAGGTAAATAACATAAGATAATATATCTACCCTAAAATACTATCACAACAAAAAGAATAATATCGCCCACGCAGAGCAAGTATTAGCAGCTACTCCCTACATACCTAATGTACCTTAGCACAAGTTTAAAAAACACTTACATTTTTTTACATTTCTATGACAAAACCTTTCATTTGACGGCTCATAAAAAGATTCAATTAATGCTGAGGCCAAAAGACTAGATAGCTGTAGACATATTGGTCTCATCCATTTTCGTCGACACAATAGTAATGCTGGGCAAATAAATAATACATGATTAACATCTTGCAGGCCGTTATTGCACAAATTACAAATCGGTGATGAACCATACCATTTTGCCAATAAGGGGTTTAAAGGGAGCATACCCTGCCTCAATAGTAACCAAAAATGGCGCACTCCATGTGGCAAGTTCCAAGAAATATATGCCTGTACTTTATTTATCACGCAGGAGTCAATAGCCGGATGGTTACCCATCTTTAAAGTGCAAGCTTTCCTATCCCTAGAGAAACTTATATCCCAAGTGGCCTGTTTCAGGGTGGCTCTTAATTGATACGGCGATAAAGTGAAGAGCAAGGACTGATCTATTAGCAGCAAACCAATTGCAGTCACAAAATTTCTAAAAATTCATGACTGTTCTTTTAAACATTCTAAGATTTCTTTCCGAAGCAAAGACCGTAGTGTGCCATATTCACTTTTGGCCAAGCCTAAGACCCAACGAATTAACTGAGGCTAAACTTCTTAAAATTCGGCCTTCCGTTGCATTTAGAAATCTCCATTTTTCTACATCGATCAATTCTGTACCATACAGCAAGGAGGCAGGGATTTTTGCACGAAACACCTCCAATAAAAGTGCAAAATGTCTTTTCCAGGTAGACCTATAAAGGGAACCCAAGCTTCTCCCCTGAGTGGTGGCTTTAGAGATATTATTTTCTATATGGGCTTTATTGCTTAGGTTGCCACACACTATGTTTCCTAAAAAGGTATATGATTTTACAAGTTCCAATTTTTGGCCGCCTTCAGACCATACAAAGTTTCCATATTTCAACTTCTTTCTCCTATGCATGCACATAATTTAACTTTTTGATATATTGATCTTTAGGTGGTGAGCCTCAGAGAATTTTTGGAGCGATTGCAGACGACTATTTAAATCCCTTAGGGGTTAAATCAAAGATTATTATGTCGTCAGCATAGAGTAGACATACAATCGATTTTCCCCCTATTTCCGGGGCGATGCCCTCACTTTGGGCCGGGTAGTCCAGGTGATCTGAAATGTATAGGGAAAAGAGTGGGGGGGCAGTAAGCATCCTTGTTTTAATCGATTTGCGGTGGGGATGGCTTGCAAAAGAGCTCTATCTCCTTGCACTAAAACTCTATACCAGGTATCAGTATGGAGGGCACGAACTAACTCCAAAAGGGTGCCCAGCATGCCCAAGTTTAAAAGCTTACTCCACAGCAAAGGACAATCTACTTTGTCAAAGGTTGTGGAGAAGTCGATAAAAGCTGTATATACCATTCCTCCTCTAATTTTAACATATTTTTAGTTCATTACCTGGAGGGTGGTCAAATTATCAATTGTTCTATGTTTTGCCCTAAACCCAGTTTTTCTAAATGGGCTTTATTGCTTAGGTTGCCACACACTATTTTTCCTAAAAAGGTATACGATTTTACAAGTTCCAATTTTTGGCCGCCTACAGACCATATAAAATTTCCATACTTCAGCTTCTTTCTTCCATGCATACACATAATTTTACTTTTTGATATATTAATCTTAGCTGGTGAGCCTCAGCAAATTAATGGAGCGCCTGCAGACGACTATTTAATCTCCTAGGGGCTAAATTCAAAATTATTATGTTGTCTGCATAGAGTAAACACACAGGGAACCAATATGCAGCTCTAACCTTAAATTTGATGATTCTACGCCTCGAGTTACCTTCATGGGCTAAGTCCACGAATCTTTCCCACATGTTTTTGGGAGGTACTAATTTCTCCCCTTTCATTACCAAGTTGTTGTCTATGCACATTTCATGTCTAACTTCCCAGTAACTATGGACTTCATCTTGTAGACCATTGGTTTAGCTGGCCATCCCTGGACTATCTTATCATTTACTACTTGAATAATAGCATCTTTCTTTAAACATTCCACCCACTCCTCCTTTGTGACACCTGGCAGAGTAATTTGCAGAATGGGGTCTTTTTGGTTAACCACTTCTTCCTCACCTTTCTCTTTTCTAGGCAGCTGGGAAACGCAGTCAGCAATTGTGTTTTTGATACCTGGAACAAACTCTATGTTGAAATTGTAACCTTCTAGACGCATGATCCACTTCACTATGCAAGGAGTTGATCGTTCTCTCCCTTTGGTTGTAAAGATATACATCAGAGGTTTATAGACTGTCCTCAAAGTAAAGGGTAAGCCCCACAGAATTAATTTAAAATGGGTAATGGCCCAATAGCAAGCAATGGCTTCTCTTTCAATTGTTGACTTCTGCACTTTTCAAAGCCCTTGAGGTAAAGGTTACAATTCTTTCCTTGCCATCATTAATCTCCGCTAATGAGGCTCCTATCCCCTTGCCACTAGCATCTGTTGTTAAAATTGTTTTTTGTTTGGTGTCAGAATTACCTAATGAGGGTGCCTCTACAATGACTTGCTTGATAAGTTCAAAAGATTGTTCGCAAGTATCAATTCATTCAAAATGAGTGCCCTTCCTTAAAAGGTTTCCCATGGGTGATGTGTGGTCGGCAAAGACCTTTACAAATTTCAACATGTACTCCACCAGAACTAGAAAGAATTTTACCTCTTCTTTAGATGTTGGTGGAGGTGCTTCTTTGACTGCAACTACAAGATCTAGTGTAGGCTTTATCCCATCCTTGGAGATTGCATGTCCTAGATAGTTAACTAATACTACACAAAATTGGCATTTTCTAACTTAATGGTTAGGCCTGCATCCCTAAAGGCAGTGAAGACATTTCTCAGCGTAACATTATGTTTATCTAAGTGCCATATGCCAGAATATCATCTTTGAAGTAAAGAACAACTTTTATCTCTTTCAAAATTTGATGCATCACCTTTTGAAATATGGCAGCCACAGATGCCAGCCCAAAAGGCATTCTGTGGAATCTGAAAGCACCAAAAGGAGTGACGAACGAGGTTAAAGATATGGAATCTGGGTTAATCTCAATTTGATGGTATGAAGAAGAGAAGTCTATAATACTAATATAGCTTGCTTCCTTAATCATACTGATCATTTTGTTTATTCTTGGTAGGGGAAATCTATCAACCCAGATGTTATTGTTTAAGTCTCTCAAGTCTGCGCATAAGCGTAGATCTCTTCCACCAGATTTTTGGGCGACTACAATAGGGGCCACCCAGCGAGAACTTTCAACGGGTTCTATGACTCCTTGGTTTACTAATTTGTCTAACTTTTCTTTTAGGGGTTCACACATTAAGTGGGGAATGGGCCTCGCTTTATGTACCACAGGAACTACTTTGTCCTTAAATTTGATTTTGTGCTGGAAATGTTTTAAATGGCCAAGCTTTTCTGTAGGCACTTTGGGAAACTCTTCCCATATTTTGCTGCTACCACACCTTTGTTCAATAGCCATGACAGGTTCCTTGCTGTTAGGGTCTAACTTTATGCCCAATTCTCTTTGATGCTTCCAACTTAGTAAGCTCGACCCTTTATCAGCCACATAACCTTTTCCTTGAGTAGTATGATCTTTAAAAGAAATGCACATATCTAACATACCTATGAGGGTATAGGGTCTTGATTGGACCCTCATGGTTTGATGTCTGCACACTGAAGGGTGTAGCCTTTAGTTTCCAACTTTACCTCATATGTTTTTCAGCCAATAAACTTATGGGGTGAGCATGAATCGCGTATACCATTATCTTTTTCTCATCTAGTAAAATTTCATATGTGGGATAGTCATTCCCTGTTTCTAAGTTATTTGTCAAGACTTGGGAAACACATTTGTTTGCATTATCTTCTGTTTCTTCTCTAACATGAACTTGTTTGTTGTCTACTTCACCATTTCTGCATGTGCAGGCATAGTGACCTCTTTTGTTGCACTTACTACAGATACATGAGCATGCAGGGCAGTTAGGAAAGTTGGCTAAGTGATTGCAATTGGCATATCAAAAGCATTTGTTCCTTACCTTTTCGTTACTACTGTCCATATTCCATGCAGCATGGTTCCTTTTTATATTATTCATCTTCTTTATTGACTTCTTCGCAGTTGGAGTGATTTTTCACCACATGTATATTTTCATATACATTACTTTGTTTCATTTACTTAATGCACTCTGCTGTATGCTCTATACTCTTGGTTTTCTTTAAGTCTGGATTGAGTGCTAGAAGTTTTTCTTGCACACAAGAATTATTGGTACATCTCACCAACTGATCCCTGATAAGGGAGTCACATAATGGGCCAAAATCACATAAACTAGCCATACCTCGCAAACAAGTTATATAGCTAGTAACCTTTTCCTCATTACCTTGAACCCTGCAAAATAATTTCTTTCTTTCAAGAACAATATTCAAATTTTCCCGAAAATGATCTTCCATCTTGTGAAATGTCATCACATACAGATCTTCCTGGCTTTCATCTTCACATTCCGCTCCTTCTTCAGATGTAGGAGTTACAAGATTTTCTTAAACCCTCCTTCCATGACTCCTAAATTATGCAGCAATATATGCTGTTTCCTCAATGCCGAAAACGTTTACCCTCCTATTGCAATGAGGTAAGATTGGAATAATTTTTTCCACTCTTTCCAAGGCAAGGAAGGTTTTCCCACTTCATCGAGGAAAGGTGGTGACTGTGCTATATTTGCTACTGCCATAGTGCGCTATAAGAATAGCCCACTTACCAAACACTGAGGGTATTAAAATAACTACAGCTGTTGAAACACGAAGTTAAAGTACTGTGAAATGAAAACACAGTTGTAGATCAGTTTGAGCAGAATGCAAGCAATAAATAATGTGATGACGGGTATAGTAAAATACAGTTATGGCAGAATAAGAATTAGCAATAGATCCTAGTAGTAATGCAAATTTCTATTACCAAAACATTTATAAAATGGAGTCAATTCAAATGCCTAAAACATTACTCAAAAAGTTCCTATGTCAAAATGCATGTGCTGCCTGGAAATAAGAGAGTTAACTGCACATGAAAGTCACTCCTGAAGACAAGGCTAAACAAGTGCTGATTTGAAGAGTAAATGGGCCCTCCCAGGAGGGCTTTGCTTGTGTGAAAATTCTGGAAAGGGTGTAGCTGCTCTGCCTTAAATGCCTGAGGGGAAGTGAGGAGCAAAGGCTCAGGCAGCAGCACAAACCATTGAGGAAATTACCACGCCAGCACGGCGTGTCAATCCCCCACCGAAGTGAGAGGAAGCGTATCTCTGTGATGGCTGTGACGGTCTCCTGTTAGCAGCACGCCGAAGTGGAATAACTGATGCAGCGCCAAAACAGGCCAGAAACAGCGTGTCTCCCTCCCTGCTGCAGTTTGTATGACACAACTGTGTGACGGACGCGCTGCCTCAGCCGCTAAGAACATTCAGACAGTGGGCCGCTTAGGCCAAGGAGAACACCATCTATCACACTTGAGGAGAATGAAGCAAGGACTGATGCATCACCACAGCCACTGGAAATGTTCTGACAGTGGGCTACGAAGGTCAAGGAGAACAGCGTCACTGCAGGGTAGACTGACGCTTTCCAAAAATGTTTTCTGTGGTGGGGATGCCCAGGGAAAACTGCCTTATAGCCAGCAGTGGAGTCCCGAGGGGGGCCCCCACCTACCTTACGATCAGCAAGGTGCACAGAGGGCGAGGTCCCCCAGAGACCACAATGGCATGGGGAAGTTGAGGGACAGAACAGCTGAAGAAAATACTGTACCTCAGCAATGACTGTGTTACCACCCGGCAGCTCTCCCGAAGCACTTCAGAAAATTTGCAGATGTACATCAGCTGGAAAAGCCCGCAGAAACCCTTCGGTAAGTACAGGATGTACCTCTCACACCGCTGCTGGTCCGCCATAAACGGTGCTGCACTATGGCTTGGCAATGTGACAGGGATGAGATTGTGAGGCTGTCCCCTGCACAGCTGCTCACTGTATCCCAAAGATCGTCACCAGTGTTGTAAATAAGTTTAAGGATTCCTTAGAAGAAGAATAGATTGAGTTTGTGACATACTGCTTAATAAACCGTAAAGCTACAGCTATTGACAGGCTAGAAATGACAGTTCAACAGACTAAACTCCTGGAATACACTGTCACAGGGGGAAGGGGGGACCAGGCGCGGGGAAGGGATCAAGAGGATAACAAGGTATTTATGAACAGTACTCAAAGTGGTATAATAAATGCAGTAGATTGCGTAAATTTGTTGCAATTTAATAATAAGGAAAAGTATATTCACAACACTTTCCCTAAGTGATTTTAATGATTTTTCAGGGTATGTCTATGATTGATTTTCAGGAATTACAGGTTTGCTCACTTCGATTTCTGATAGACTACGCTAGATTTTAACAACACCAAAGTTCGAAGTCGCACTAGGCTTCTATGGCTCACTTTTTAATACCTCTGATGAGCTCAAAGTTTAAAACTTTTAGAAAGTGATGCGGGTTGGGGAAAGCCATATAGACCAATTACCCAATTAAGAATGCAACGATTATTAAAGTAAATTTCCAAAACACTAACATGTAATAGGAATTATTCACTGTATTGCCTTTTAGGTGGGTTTAACTTAAGGTTTACAGCTCATGATTTGAGGAGAGAGACCCTAGGAAGTGTCCTCCTTTTTTTCAGCCGCAGCTGATCCCTGGCTGCCACTTGCTATCCAGATACATCACTGCAAAACCCAGAATTACATACAGTAGGGGCACCACCCTGAGAAATATGCTGTGCCCCAGTTACAACCCACCCGGGTCACAACACCAAGGTAAAACATGGCTATTAAAACAAGCATTGGCATAGCCAATAGGTCTCGCCTTTGGGACCTTATAAGTGTTTAGCCATACAACAGTTGATGTTGTTGCACCAAGGATATTGTGCTGCATAACTAAATACTTATAAGGTCCCAAAAGCGAGACCTATTCGCTATGCCAATGCTTGTTTCCTCTTTCTAGCACACATAGAAAGAGGAAAACGCATCAGGGTATTGTTTTTGTGCAGGACGGGACACCTTCCTGCACAAAAACAATCCACCTTACAATGCAGTCACTCTTGCACCATGGTGCAAGGGTGCCTGCGTTGTCGCTAGGCAGCCAAAGGGGCGCCAGTGCAGGGGAAAAGGCAGGAATGTTCCATATTGACTTAAATACAGCGCATTTCTTCCCTTTCCCTATCACCCAGTGCAGCACAGCTAGGTGACTTGCTGCGCTGCACTGCATGACTTGGCCATAAATGCGGCCCAGTATTTTTACACAATGGCACTACCTGGTGCAATGACATTAGAGTGAATGTGTATAATGTATACTTCTATCACACAACACACAAAGTCAACTGCTGCTTGCTGGGCGTTAGGAGTAAACGTAATCATTCATTAAAATTGTAGATAAAATGTAATCATATCAGAAAATATTTAGGCCTTTGTATTTATTTTGAGGTTGTAGTAGCAATTTGTATATTTGTTTTGCATGCGTTAGTACCAGCTTTCCATGGTACCACTTCTTGCGATGTGACTTCCTGTGATGACTGCATGTGATGCCACTGATTATGGTAATTGTCTGCTACCTGCTGACCAGCTGTTGTTGTCCGTCACAAGAAAGCTAGCACCTCCTAAATCCACCAACCATGGGGGTGTGCTGCAGCAGCACTGGGTGATGTGCGGAAGGAAATGACTGGGTGGATGGGCACCAGCAGGGTACAAAGTGATATGCAGTAGCGGGCCATGGAGCGAAGTATGTCTTGGCTGTTTTGGTAATACTAAGGTCATTTGACCAGTGACAAAGAATAAATAAAATCCACATTGATGATGCAGTTTAAGTTAAAGAGTGAAGGAACAGATAAAACAACAAGAAGGAATTAATAAAAGCAACAGCAGTGTTTAGATAATACGATGTAGCTGTTCTGGTGACAAGGAAAGAAAAGGCTACATTGGAGAAACCATTTACCATAGTCAGCATGAAGGAGCCGAAAAAGGAATAAATAAAAGCAAAGAGAGAGGACACAGCCAAAGCTGAAACCGAGCAAGATGTGCCCCTCTAAAACTCTGGATGCCTGGCTCCCACAATAACCCTACGCTTGGGCTCTGCAATGAGATTAGTGAAGGAGCAGCATTTATACGATAAATAAACCTCCTCACCTAAGCAAAACCACGAAAGCTGGCGAGGCAGATCGAACTGTACGGCGAGGGAATCCGGGCACGCTGCTCGTGCCATGTGCTCTGGGTGAGTGGTCCTGGAGTGAGTGGTGGGCAAATAGGGAACAACCAAGGTAGAGCACTGGCTTGCAGAGCTGCCAAAGCGGCACCATGACTATTTTCAGCCCAGAAGATGACATGCCTGTCACAGATGTAGGACGAACCTGGCAAGGCCTAGCCCTGCTCACCGGAACCGGAGTGAATGTACGAGCGGGCAGGCCCTTGCTGAAAAGTACCAGGTTCTGCTGGGACCTGCAGCCCAAAGCAAAGACCAGAGATAAAGAATCAGTGGAGGACATTGAGAGTGCCATACACCAGGTGGCAGTCATCACATTAGGGTGCTGCAAGATCGCCCCTGCCTACCCAAAACCAGCACAAGCGCGCGCCTCGCGCGGCAGCAGGGGGAGGGGGCCTGCGCGATTCCCTTGCGGGAGCGTGCAGCAAGGCGCGATTATTGTGACCATATGGTGCCACCATATGGCGCCGCGCGCTCCCGCAAGGGAATCGCCAGACGTGCACGCGTTGCCATTGCAAGCAATGCAACTCGTGCACGTTTTTGCCCCCAAAGCTGTGCCGATAGCTAAAGGTCTCTCCTAAGCAGCGCATGCGCGCTGCGTAGGCGAGACCTAAAAACCTAAGGGCTTTTTCAAATGTACACAGTGCAATGTATGCCAATATGCTGCCAACAAACCCAGCAACTTTTGATACAACACAACATACGTACACCACATTAGGCAGTTTATTGACTGCAACACTAAATTTGTTGTATACTGGATCATTTGTCACTGTGGTCTAATTTATATAGGTAGCACTATTAGACCACTTAAGGAACGCATTCAAGAACATATTAGAGCAATCAAGAACAACAATCCCAACTATCCATTCGCAGTGCACTTTAATTTGGCACACGCGAGCACAGAACTAATTCACAACAAATTTCATGGCATGTTATGTTAGTAAATTTCTAAAGGTCAACGAATACCCACGGGTGTCTTGGTGCAGATATGGTATAGCAGTTTGGCAAGGAAAGACATAAGACTAGATGTTAAAGAGCCAAGTTTTAAGCAGTTTCCTAAATGTCAATAAGGTGGGTGCTGCTCTGATGTTTATAGGCAGACCGTTCCAAAGTGTGGGGGCTTCTGAGGAGAAACAACTACCTCCTCATTTGAGTCTCTTGAACCTGGGCCGGGAGACCATCATGGTGCTTTTAGATCGTAAGTCTCTGCTGGGTACATACCAGGTTAGAGACTGTTTAAGATGACAGGGACCTGAGTCATGCAAAGCCTAATAGGGTAAGGCACAGCGCCTTAAATTTAATTCGGTTACTCACTGAAAGCAAGTGGAGTCCCCTAATGGAAGTAGAAACAAGCTGGAACTTAGGAAGATCAAGAATAAGTCTTGACGCCGCATTCTGCACATTCTGTAACTTTTTCAAGTACTGTTTTTGAAGCTTTACATAAAGTCCATTACAATAATCCAGTTAGGTGAAAATTAATAATGTAATTACTGTTTTCCTTGAATTAAGTGGAATAAAAGGAAGAATCATCCTGATAATTCTCAAGGTGTTAAAATTAGAAGAGATAACTGAGCTTATATGTTTATTAAAATTCAACTTATCATCTATAAGTATTCCTAGGTTTTTCACTTTTTGAATCGGAATGGGGAGTGTTCCTAGCTCAGATGGCCAACACGAAGGGCTCCAGAAATGTGGTCTATTACCGAAAAGAATGACCTTGGTTTTATCAGAGTTCAATTTAAGGCAGTGTTTGCCCATCCAGTTGCTAACAGCTCTCATGCAGTTATGAAACTGGGAGATAGTGACATTTACGTTGACGGAGGCAGACACAACGATCTGTATATTGTCAGCATAAAAAGTGGGGAAAAACCCAAAAGATCTAATTAGGGAAGCCAGTTTGGTGACATAAATATTGAAGAGTAACGGGCTCAATGAAGATCCCTGAGGGACCCCACAAGGAAGAGCGAAAGACCTGGATGAAAATTTCTCCAGCATGACTGAGTGCTCTCTCCCCGTCAAAAAAGACTAACGCAATGCAAGAGCTTTGTTGCTAATGCCAAGTTTTTTGAGGCGAGCAATGAGAGTGGCTGATCAACCTTGTTGAAGGCCGCCGACAAGTTGAGAAGAATGAGTGCTACAAAGCCTCCTCTGTCCAGGATAGTTCTTAACTCATCAGTGGTCTTTAATAATGCCATCTCTGTGCTATTCTCGACCATGAAGCCGAATTGTGTAGGGTACAGTAAATGATTTAAATGAATGAACTGTGTCAGTAGTGCATTTATTAGATTTTCCACTATCTTTGCAGGAAATGGTAACCTGGAAATGGGACGATAATTTGCTGGGTTATCGGGGTCTAGGTTAGACTTCTTAAGAAGTGGCACAATAGAAGCCTTTTTCCACATGTTTGGAAAGATCCCAGTAATAAACATTGTGTTAAAGATGTTGGTTAGATATGAGGCAATAGGAACAGGGATCTGTTTAAGAATGGTGGGGGGGCAGGGGTTGTAGGGTGACCCCGATTTGGCAGATTTGATCAAATTAAGGATTTCTGATGGTAAAAGAAAAGTGACTGAGTTTAGATAGGGAGCTGCTAACAAGAAGATTAGAGTCATAAGTAGGATATTGAGCTATGGGAGGGCTAATGCTAGAGTCAACAGTGTTGAAGGAAGTGAATTGATTATAGATTTGACCACCTTTGTCACAGAAGTGGGAGGCTATTTTTTCACAGAAAGATTAGCTATTGTTGAATCCTTTATCCTCTGGGGCTTTGATGAGTTTATTTATGACCTGGAAGAGTTCTCTAGTAGAATGCTTGGAGGCTTCAATTTGTTGCGTGAAAAAGGTAAAAGGTAGATTTTTCATTGATAATGACTGCCTTATACTTGGCAAGGGAGAGTTTATAGATTTCTTTGTCGTAAGAGTTATAATTGGATCTCCATTACCTTTCGAGCCTTCTACATTTTTGTTTTTCAAGGCGAAGTGTTTCTATGAACCAAGGAGCAGATTGTTTCGATCTGTTTTGGCCAAAGTTTTTATTAGGAACTGCTTTGGAAATGGCAGAGTTTAGCCAATCTGTATAGTCGGCTGTAGCCTGATTTGGGTCAAGTAATAGAGCGGAATCGACCTGAGAGAGATGTTTCCACATTATATTATAGTTGGTTTTACTCCAGAGTTGATGTGAAGTGGGATTAGAGTCTACTGTTCTGCTTTGAATAGGGGAGGGAACAGTTAATTTAAAGACAATAGCTTAATGATCGGACCATGTGAGAGGGAGAAACTCCTTGACAGAACTAAACTGGTTATTCGAAAAAATGGTGTCTAATATATGACCAGCACAGTGGGTGGGCTGATGTAGTAATTGAGGACGATTAAAAGCATTCATGATATCTAGGATAGCCTCAGTATCTTTATCCTCCGCACAATCCAGATAGAAGTTGTGATCACCTAGCATTGTGAAATCACTGTTACAGGCCCCACCATCAACTAGAATATTAATGGATTGTAGAAAGTCGCATCTTAGGCCACGGGTGTGATAAATAAGCAGGCCAGCAGATTTAACTCCAAGCTAAAGGAGAGAGTCTCGCATTCCAGATTAGGCGTGGAGTCAGTTTTACATTTAAAGCAACTTTTTAGATTATCCCTAAACCTCCTACTCTTTTGATTGGTCTGTCTACTCTGGCCATGGAGTATCCTTGAGGAGTTGCGATTAGAAGATCAGGGCTGGAATAAATATTTGCCCAAGTTTCTGTAATCAATATAACATCTAGCTGATGGCTCTTAATATATTCAGCAAGTTTGTGTGCATGTTTCACCAGTGATCGTGCATTAATAAGAGCAAGGCAACACTTTTGGGGTGTCTTATAGCGAACATTCTTAAATGGAGTAGATTTGGCATTAAGCAATGTTTTATGGCAAGAGATATGATAGCCACAGTTGTTGCACATAGATCTTAAAAGTCCCTGACTAGGGTCAATTCGCATGCAGCAGTGATCAGGTTTGTTATGGGAGTGGAGGTCTTTACCTGACCAGGTGATACTAGTCTCCTTTCCTAGGTAAGAAAAGGCAGCATCTCCAGCCCTCAGTGCAATCTGGGCACGGACGGTCACAGACGGGCTTGCCTTTGGCGCGCCTTCGGCGCTCCCGCTGCGTGAGTCCGGCCCAGCATGTTATTTTATAGCTAATGTCTGACAGAGCGCTGGCCTATGACCCCAACCGGAAGTACGCTGAGCGAAGAGGAGGGGCTGCTACCCTCCGCACAATCGGCAAGATGAACAGATGCAGGTAAGAGAAAATAAAATTATATAAGCAAGTTTAAAAATCGCTAAAAAACTATCACTAAAACCGACCTTTCAAATTATGTATTAAACGTAATATGCACTGAAGTAACAGCAAACTAAATAACAAGAAGCACTTGGCATAGCATCTGACATACCAAGCGGCTATCCGCTGCGCGTCCGGCCCAGAGCATGCTATTTTATAGCGAATGTCTGACAGAGAGCTGGCCTATGACCCCAACCAGAAGTACGTTGAGTGAAGGTGAGGGAATGCTACCCTCCGCACAATCATCAGGAATTGCCCGGCAGACCGGGGAAGCAGAGAGTGATGAACAGAAGCAGGCAAGAGAAAGTAAAGATTACATAAGCAAGTTTAAAAATCGCTAAAAACTATCACTAAAACCGACCTTTCAAATTATGTATTAAACGTAATATGCACCGAAGTGACAGCAAAATAAATAACAAGAAGCACTTAGCATAGCATGTGGCTTACGAAGTGGCTATCCGCTGGGCGTCCGGCCCAGCATGCTATTTTATAGCTAATGTCTGACAGAGTGCTGGCCTATGACCCCAACCAGAAGTACATTGAGAGAAGGGGAGGGGCTGCTACCCTCCGCACAATTGGCAGGAATTGCCGTGGCAGACCAGGGAAGCAGAGAGTGCTGAACAGAAGCAGGTAAGAGAAAATAAAATTACATAAGCAAGTTTAAAAATCGCTAAAAAACTATCACTAAAACCGACCTTTCAAATTATGTATTAAACGTAATATGCACCGAAGTAACAGCAAAATAAATAACAAGAAGCACTTAGCCTAGCATGTGCTTACCAAGCATAGCTAAGGCTGAGTATAATCCTTGAGGGGGAGACAGAACATTTGTCTAAGAAGGTTGTAAACAAAATGGATAATCAAACTAAGGGCAGTGGACATAGGCCTTAACACAGACAGGGAATCACATGTTTTCCTTACTGAATGAACCCAAGGACCACACAGTGTCTAGACACCGGCCCAGGAGTTATCTGTATTAGTTTTCACACACCTTCTATTAAGAATACTGTATGATACTTGTACCTAATGTGATACAGCAAGATGGATGTAATGTATTCTATCATTGGATGCCACCATGTAGTGTAACGCAATGTGATGTTACTACGTTGTGTGTATAACGTTCTTTAGTTGCACATTTTGTGAACATTACTGCTTCGCATCTAGATATATGACTATTTGAGGACCATATATATTAGGTTTTGTACATGAATTACTCTGTTATCATTCATAACCAGCAACAAAGAAAGGATTATATGTAAAGTCTGTGGTACTTGTCGTATGCTACATTCAATCTTTGAGATAGATACTTCTACATTGTATGTACATATGTCATTTAGTTGCACATTTTGGGAACATTGCTGCATTGCATCTAGATATATGACTATTCTAGGACCATATATATTAAATTACAGACAAGAATTACTTTGCTATCCCTCACAACTAACAACATAGAGAGGTTTACCTGTACAGCCTGTGGAACTTATCCTGTGCTACATACAATCGCCCTTTTCCCCCTCTTTAAATGGCTGTTCTTACTCCAACTGAACTATATGGGTGAAGGTTCTGGGCCTTAGAGATACACTTTGATCATCTCTCTCTTTACTAACCTCTGATCTATGGCTGACATTATGCGAAACTCAATAGAAGAGTGGCTCGTCACTCTAGAACATTATTCGACAATGGATACACTATACTCTGCTCCATTCCGTCTACCATCCTTTGTGACACTTCTTTCAGACTGCAGTTGAGCCTTCTGTGACGCTATACCTGCATCACACAGCAGATCTCTTGACTTTAATGATAATACCTATGTCTAACACCTGTGACAGTCTTGCTGACTGCCGCCAATTTTTTCCTCTGGTTTACATGTATTCTTTGCTCATATATTCTCTTCAGCCTATGTTTGGCGAATCACTTAAACCTCTCCGATTTGCGACTTGAGCTCTACTTGAATTTATATGCCTTTGGCTAATCAGTAAACTTTTTTGGATTTGCTCCATCTTGGTTGCCAGAATTGAAATGCCCTTAGTAACTACGTCTAACGTTATGCTCCATTCCAATATGGCTGCTACTCGAGAGGCTAGTCTGACAAGGAACGTCTGCACGCCATACCTCTTTCAATCTTAACTGCCCATGGGCTTTTAAATACAACTGTCAGCATCTCATTGCCTCGTAGATCCATATGTGAATAGGAAGGGCGGCACGGACATTCGGCGCCCTCCAAGACTCAGTAGCATTACAGGGAGATAAGGGTTTTTGTTAGTGTTCTATCACAGTCTTTTGCATAGATAATTAAGTATTTAAGTGCACGTTTTTACTAAGCAAGTCAAATTCATTTTGACGAGCCGACTAGATATGGCTTCCACAAAAGTTTCCACAATCAGAGAGCTGTTTCGATTTTTATTGTTACCAATGTTTGATTGCTTCTGGATTTTCACAATGAATGTTCTCTTTTCGGTACTACGAGCAGACTAGATATGGCTCCGACAAGACTTTCATTAACAGAGAACCTTTTGGCTCATCATTGGTAACAATTCATGACTGCATTCATATTCGTAGTTCCTCTTTTCGGTACTACGAGACGATTAGATATGGGTCCTACAAGACAGAGTTGTATTATCAGAGAATCTTTTGCCACATTATTGTTTCCAATTTTTGACTGCATTCGCATTATTTACAATATTTGCTGTCTTGTTGCCATCAGCATATTTATCACTATGTTTCTTTTATAGTGGAGCTTACTATGGCCTCCTCAATAGCTTAACCAGATACGGCTTCTCCCAGATCCTTTGCCGTGCCAATGTGTGCTATCCAAGTACTTTGGGGTAAGTTGCTTAATGTTTTGATTTTCACATTCAGCATGGATTATGCCAGATTGGCACTCCTTGCCTCACTTCTCTCTATCCCTTTACGTGATCACAATGTCCTTTGGACATGCTCTCCTAAATGAGTATGAAACACACTGTTAAGCCCCACAGTACTTGTCCTGGACTGATTCCTTCACATATTAGACACTCCTTCCTTTTTTCGAGACTTGAACTTGTCGACATGAGTTTTCAGAATATCTTGTCAATTCCTTACTTGGTAGCTTGGAATACTTTCCTTACAAACCCAAGAGAACACTAAAATTGAAGTTCTGGTCTCTTTCTAGGCTCACTATCTCTTACCCTCTGTGGTACCCATTCACAACCTTTCGCTGTTGTCCAACATGTGTATATGCATATATATTTTCTGTTTTTATTTTTTCACTTGATTCAGAGCTTGCTAAAAGCATGACACCAAGATGGATCTGACCCTTTCGGGTGTGGCACATATGCGTTATTGTACTAAACGTGGTTCTCATTTATATTACTGGATATCGCCACCTAGAATCTGCAAAAGTAAGTACTGAAGTTGTTTGAGTCCTGTTTTCTCGTTACTGAAAGCCACGTACTTCCCCTTTTCTGACCTCTATCCTTTCTTTGAATATTGGACTACTCTAGCTAGATGCAGTTTTTTGTCCTTAAAAGACTTTCTGACAAGAACTATTATTGCAGCGCGCTGTGGATGACAGTTTGGATCCTGATATCTTTACTCTGTTTCTCAAGGTGGGTTATCTACTTACACCTTGAGCTCACATTCACCTACACTTTCGAGACATTCTTCCATGGGTCCACACCTTATTATTCTTCACTTCTCATCCACTTATGGCTTCTTCAGACATCAGGGTGGCTATTCCCTGAGAGCCTTTTCTATCAAGGTAAATAACACCTGGGTTTCTGATTCTCCTTTGAAGTTTCTCTACTTCCCACAAAATTGCACTTTACCGTATACTGAACTTTTCATCATTCCATTTTATCAGTAATTCTTTGCTCTGAGCATCTATCATGGTTTCTTGTTCACAGAATATTGGGCCATCACTCTATCTGCCTTCACATTTGTCTAATGTGTCTGTTTATGACAATTTTTCCTTATGTTTTGTCTAATTATTCTTTTGTAAATACCCTGCAGCCTTGAAAAAGTCACGGGGCGACGAAACACGTGTTGTCTGGATTTCTTCTGAAGATTACAGGTCTTCTAACCATGTGTAATAACCACGTGTATTTGCTAATGATATCTTTACATATGTGTTAAAATAAATAAGGAACTGTGCATGTGAAAAGGTCCGTACTGTATGGACATTATACTTCTTTTTGTATGACTTATGCTTTCTTTACAACACGCAGACGCATGCGCGCACACACACACAAACACACACAGGTTAAAAGCATATAACATCCTGGAACAGGATAACTCCACTCAGAAGTCACATTCTACTTCCAGCTGGATCCAAGAAGTGGTGGGTAATTTCTTTCATCCTTTAATAGAGTCCCCATGTTTCCAACAGACGAGCCTAAGCCCTAAAGGTAATTGGTAAATGGACAATGGCAGCTTATTTAAAGCCTCACTCTAAAGTGCTGTTAACGTGACATACATTTCACCTCCCGAAAGATAAAAAAAATTGGTAAATAGGGAACCTAATAAATGTTCGTATGTTTATTGCACAACATTTGTGAGGATTGTTTTATAACTACGACCTGTAAAATGCATTTAATGGCCCTCTACTGTGTTATACCCATTTAGCAAATGCCGAGGAGTTTTCTGCAAGGCAAATCGCAACATTACATAATTCAAATCCTTGAAAAGTTATACTATTTTTGCTATATTATATCATTTACTGTGCTTGTCACAAGGGAGAGAAACAGTGCAATTGTGTTGACAATGATATCAGATAAGTGTTTACCAACATCATTTTTTGTTCAGAGAATGGCATCTTTAGTGAGCTGTAGGATATTATGGAGTCCCTACAAAACGATTGTATGAAATTGCATTGCTTTAAAATGCGCTTGCATCTGATTTAATGCATAGGATTTAATGATATGTTTGTTCCTTTGTAATTTCTGTGTCTGTTTAAATTGTCATTAAAGACGTACTGGGCCCTGCTCACCATTAAATTCCAACGGGTTATAATGTACAGGAAGAAACCAAGGACACATTTGCATGCGCAAGCTAAAAGATATACTGCAGTTCTAAATCCATTGGAAAAGATAGTGAAGGTTTCATTAGCAACACAGATGGACGTGAAAGGGTAGTCCGCCTCTCTGGAAAAGAAATGCAAAGCAATTTAAAACATATATATACAACTTCCCTAGGTATTCAATAAAAAAATTAGAAGCACACAATTCATTTAGACACACCTATGCTGCTAAAAATGAGAGGTCCCTTCAGGTTAAAAAAATTCCACGTCATCATAATTAGTAAACAGTACACGAGTTTGTATGGTTATAACAGCATTTTCAATGCTTTTCACCCTGGGCGATTCGCACCACTTTATCTCTGAGTGGTTGCGTCTTACTCCTAATGTCTCCATCTCAGAGCATACCCTCTCCCTCTTGACACCAGACACCATGAGTACTCTATACAGCTTACAAAACAAGGGTTACATAGCTTCAGGTATATATTAAATAGTTGGTAAATCTGAGGCCACAGGGGCAAATTTATTAAGAAGTCACACAGTACAGCCCAGCAACCACCTTGCTGCGTTGCGTGACAGGGAAGAGGCAAACATGCGCAGTATTTAACATTATACATGCATTCCTGCCTTTTCCCATGGCCGGCGCACAATGTGGGGCCTAGCATCAGCACAGGCACCCATGATGTAAGGATACCTGCGCTGTAAGAAGGATTGTTTTTGTGTAGTTAGGGGTACCTTCCTGCACAAAAACAATCTCCCTAGGCATTTTCCTCTTTCTATGTGTGCCGCACAATGTAACACACATAGAAAGAGGAAAAAACGAGAAGAAATAAAGGTATTTATACTCTTTACGTATACGTGGTAAGGTATAACATTTTGGCACAATCCTAAGTCTACCAGTGACGATAAGTCTGGGTATGCGCCAAAATCTGAGAAACTTCTCCCTGGGACTGTAAACAGTCTAAATATCGAATTTTAAATATCGAGTTGCCAAAATATAGAATTTTAAATATTGTGTGCAGAATATCGAAATGCAGATAAGAAATATCGTTTTTTATAATATCGAAGTTAGTAATATCGACAGTCATAATATAGTTGTAACAAATATCGATTTTTTTTTTGTGTGTTTTAAGTGTTAGTATATGTGTTAAAAGTATATATTATGTTTGTAATGTATGTTGGAATTTTTTTAAAGTAATGATTTTTATGTTAAATTATTTTTGCGTATTTTAGTTCCGTAGCAGGTTGTGGGTTTATAGGGGAATAGGGTGGGAAGTAATTTAATTATAATATATTAATTAAGAATTTTTTGAATTAATTACTTATATGTTAATTAATTTTTGTGTAATTTTATTCCGTAGCGGGATGTGTGTTTATAGGGGAATAGGGTGGGAAGTAATTTGATTTAAATTAATTAAGTAATAAATTAATGAATTAATAATTTTGTATTTAATAATTTATATTGTTAATTGTGTTAATTAATTAATTATTAATTAACTATAAATTGATTAATAATAATTAATAAATTATTGGGAATTATGTTTGTGTAAAACAATTTGTTAATTAATTATTAATTTGATATTAATTATTAATAATTAATTTGTTAATGTGTTAATTGTGCATTTTTTTAGGAGTGGGTTGTGGGTTTATAGGGGAATAGGGTGGGAAGTAATTTACTTGTAATGAAGTAATTATTAGTTTTTATTTATTGGTATTGATAATTAATTTATTGTTAATTAATTATTAATTGGTAAATAATTTTTATTGATTGATTATTTGATAATTATATTAATTGTATTAATTATTATTGGAGCGCGTTGTGGGTTTATAGGAGAATAGGGTGGGGAGTAATTTAATTGTAATGAAGTCATTATTAATTTTTATTTTTGGGTATTGATAATTAATTTATTGTTAATTAATTATTATCTGGTACTGTTTTTATATTAATTATTATTTATTGGTATTGATAATTAATTTATTGCTAATTAATTATTAATTGGTAATTAATTTATATTAATTTATATTAATTGATTAATTAATAATTATATTAATTATGAGAATTTTTATGTGGAGTGGGTTGTGTGTTTATTGGGGAATAGGGTGGGAAGTAATTTAATGTTATTAAAGTAATTATTAATTTTTATTTATTGGTATTTTCAATTAATTTATTAATAATTCATGATTTAATTACAAAAAATACTTAATTTATAAGTATGTTATTTTTAACCCCTACGCTGTCCAACGCTTTCCCTACTGTTGCACTCACTGGAGTGGGAATAGTAATTTTTACCCACCCGCTATCCAACACTTTCCCTACTGTTGCACTCACTGGAGTGGGAGTAGTAATTTTTACCCTCCCGCTATCCAACACTTTCCCTACTGTTGCACTCACTGGAGTGGGAATAGTAATTTTTACCCTCCCGCTATCCAAAACTTTCCCTACTGTTCCACTTGCTAGAGTGGGAATAGTAAGTTTTACCCTCCCGCTATCCATCCTTTCTCTACTGTTACACTTGGTGGAGTGGGAATAGTACATTATTCTCACCCGCTATCCAACACTGTCCCTACTGTTGCACTCACTGGAGTGGGAATAATAATTTTTACCCACCCGCTATCCAACACTTTCCCTACTGTTGCACTCACTGGAGTGGGAATAGTAATTTTTACCCTCCCGCTATCCAACACTTTCCCTACTGTTGCACTCACTGGAGTGTGAATAATAATTTTTACTCACCCGCTATCCAACACTTTCCCTACTGTTGCACTCGCTGGAGTGGGAATAGTAATTTTTACCCACCCGCTATCTAACACTTTCCCTACTGTTGCACTCACTGGAGTGGGAATAGTAATTTTTACCCACCCGCTATCCAACATTTTCCCTACTGTTCCACTCGCTGGAGTGGGAATAGTAATTTTTATCCACCCGCTATCCAACTCTTTCCCTACTGTACCACTCGCAGGAGTGGGAATAGTAATTTTATCCCCTACGCTATGCAACGTTTTCAGTATTGTTATATTTTATGTAGTGTCAAATATTATTATTTTTAAAAAATATTTATTTTAATGTTTTAACTTATTATACATAATTTATTTTTATATTTATATTATAGGTTTATTTATATATATATGTAATTATATTTTAAATTATGTTTTTAACATTTTATAATTAAACATATTAATTATTTTTTAATATTATTAAGTTAATATATATATATATAAAAAAAAAAAATGCATGTTTTTTTACATTACATTTATTATTTATTAATTTTAACCTTTTTAATCATTTTTAAGTATGTTTTACTTAATTATATTTATTATTTCATTAATTTTGTATTACTTTTAAGACATTTAAAAAAGTCGATATTTTAGCAAACTATGGGGCTCATTACGATGGCGGGCGGAAGCACAACCGCCGTGCTGGCGGATGCAAAAACCACCAGTTACCGCCGGCACGCAGCAATCCACACGCCCGCCCAATTACGATGCGAAAAGTAGGCCAAACACCGCCGGCAAGCCAGCAACACCGTCCGCCATCAAAGTGCGCCCGTACACGTAGCGGCGCAGCCCAACTGACACACACCGTCCGACCAAACACGTCCCGCCCGGCGTATAAATTACGATGCCGCAAACAAACGGCTCCCACGGCCAAGAGATACCGTACGACAAACTGAAGCGGTAACACGGACGCCGAGCACGGACAACGAAGAAGCGGCTCCCCGAGCATGAATCCAGCACTGCAGGCCCTCCCCATGCTCCTGCTGATGCACCACCAAGGACGCAACGTACCGCGGAGACGCAGGTAGGCACACACACAACAAGTGCACGCAAACAGCGCACACAGTGCAAGGGCGGAAAAGCGGACAACCCCCCACCAGCGCGTGTACACTACACATCCACCATTGCATCCACATATGACACACAGGCCAAATCGTAACATCGCGCAACACATGTGTACACACCACCTGGGACTAGGAACCAACCACCCCGTCACGGCCCCAAAGCGCCGATGACGCCGCCACACATGCGCACAACGCAGAGGCCAACCGCAG
Organism: Calotriton arnoldi; assembly: GCA_963921515.1. Lineage (NCBI taxonomy): Eukaryota > Metazoa > Chordata > Amphibia > Caudata > Salamandridae > Calotriton > Calotriton arnoldi. Next base: position 110,609 of record CAWUFW010021637.1, read on the forward strand.
CGCCATGCATGCGTTGCACACAGACACAGGGACACAACCAAGCAGCACACACATCAGCCCCACCCCGAACGCACATGACACGTGACAGGCCTGCCACAGACATGTCCCCAACGCCCAATTCACGGACAACACCCAACGCCACACAACCGACGCACACATGTCAGTGAAGTCACGCAACAGCAGGACACACCCCAGTGTAACAAACATGGCGTAGCACACAGCTCCGGCAACACCAACTAGGAGAAGCAGGGCCCCTTCGGGAAGAGGAACGCCAGTACCACACTGAAACACCCATACCACCCTGCACATATGAACAAGACATATAAAACGGAACACCAAAGAGCCCGGGGACCGACAACAGGTGGCCCAAGAATAACATTCACACACAAGGCCCAACGCAGAGCGGAAAGGCAGCCTGCCGCCCACACAAGGGAGAGCAGACAGCACTGAATGACCTTCCATTCCAACTCCGAAACCACAGCCCTACGACAGAAGCCGGTGAATACAGCCATTGTCCAAGAATAGACCAACACAGGCATGCCGAGGAGACCGACCACAGGGCAGATAGCGCATATCACAGAAGCACACAACGGACGGGGAAGAAAGAAGAAAACACTCCCCCATGTCGGCCACATTCAAGTTAATTGGAAGGAGTCACACATCACTGACCTTGAACTGTCTGAGAAGCATGTGGGATGAGGGCCCGTGTCCTCCAAACAAGCCAACAGAACACAAGTCCTGTCTCCCTATGACTACACAGAGCTCACAGCAACCTCGGAGCGTGCACATTGCAGACTGCACACACAGCCGGAGTACGCCACCACAACGCACCGCTGCGAAATGGCAACAGCAACACACCTACCCAACTACGCCGAACAGCTCAAGCTGTACAAAACCAACCTGTTACATATATTGGGATGCGATCTCCTGTCCCTGCTGAACGTAAGTTACCGACTGACTTACCGCATCACATTGTTCAGCTGCGTCATGCCCGTCTTCTACTGTCGGAGGTGTCCCTACCAGCATCCCGTGGAGATATGCCTCTCCAACCCGGCATGTCTGAAGGCGGACCTGCTACCACTACTCCTCCCTCTGGACGCACACGACAGGGCCTGCTCTGCCTATGGGGGCATGGCGTATGTGGCCAACATCGCACCCGCACTGAAATGGGACCACTGTGCCTCCACACGACGGATCATCGAGAACAGCTACATCGAATGTCACCCAGCATGCCCCATCATGGTCCTCCAAGGGACAACTTACGAACAACACCTTGACAGCCACCATCCGCTACATTGGCTGGCAAACATGTACACCACCAATGACATGGAAGCCCTGCTGGACGGCATCGCATACCTGACAACCTGTAAATTCGTCGGACCACAACGCAGGTTCCCCGATTGACCTATGATGTCCAACCCCGCACCCATGCTTAGCTTCCGCACGGACTGGCCAGTCACCACCACAACAGCCATACCAAACGACCGGCAACTGTAACCACACCATCAACGACATCGCCATGACATCGGATATGACCGGGACATGCACACTGTTCCCCATCACATCCAGGAACACCGCATGCATCGTGGGAGGCAGTGGCATGGGCTCTGTGTATCGCACCCACATGGACGGAACTGCACGAACAACCAGGACACGACATGGATCCAGCGCCCATGGACACACACACCGCTCAGTGGACATGAATAGGTCGCCTGGAGTCTGTGGGTGCTGCACCCCTCCCACCCCCGCCCCGGGAATCCCATACCAGGACCTTTGCATGGACGACAAGTGCATACAACAACAACACGACACCAGTGACTGTGACATGTCCAGTAACCACCACAGTGCAACAACAAGTGGCACGCCGCTGCATGCACGGAAGCACATGCCCTGATGTCATCTCACATGCACGCGTGCATGAGGAACAACCGCAGCAAACCTGTCACATGGAACTGAGATGGACTGTGCCCATGATGCCAAGCGGTCTGGTAGGCTACATGTATACCGTCTGTGTCAAAGTCCGCAGCTCCGCAGCTATACGTAAATGTACATTAGCACAGCCTTGGCCAAGCAGATGTCACTCTGAAGCCCACATCCCACATGCAATAGCCAATCACATGTAACCCCACACCCTATCCCATTTGCAATCATGCTCAGTATATCCTCAACATGTATTCCGCTGCCAGTAGTGTCCACTATACTGCACCACAGAGGACAGAAGACTCAATATAATGTTTGAAACCAAAACTGTCTCCGCTGACTCATTTCACAAGTACGAATGAGAGAGGATGAGAGTATGTGAAGTACACGGCAGTCGTGACATGACCATGTAGTCCACTGGTATTGGATGTCAACGCAAATGAGTAGCACAACTGTGGAAGACACACATGTGTCGTGTGAAGTCGTATGGACGCAGTGCTCAGGTGGGTGGGTGTGACGGGTAGATGCGCACATGCCAAGTTGGAGCACGCCGTGTTGGGAGGGCTCATGAACAGTACACCACCGCTTCCCTGGGCATTGTGAGAGGACACCTGTCGGGGGAGTGAACACGTGTGTGCACAGCAGCCGGGCACACGTACAAAGCGGTACCAGGCGCACCTCAGCCCACCCTCTGTGGACAAGCTGGATCCTGTTGTGCGCCCGCCATGCCCCTTGACAAGGCACACACAGCCCCAGTCGACCAGGTGTAACCCCAACATAGTCAATCCGCACAGGCGATACAGGGCACGGGATGGCAGTGGAGCATGGTGTGTGAGAGGTCTCCTCGCGCTCCTCCTGGTCATATCACGCAGGCAATAGAACCTCAACGTCTAGCATGGCACAAGTCAAATGGAAGTGTAGGGGGACGCACCACAGCACGAGCAGCACTGACGTCACGGGAGGTGGCTCGCACCATCCCATCCATTGCCCATTATACCAACCACGCCACATGCCATTGCGACTAAGTGCAAGCGCGTGCGCCACCACCCCGAGCCCTCCCCAGAGAGGCCAAAGAGTGAATGTGTGGGCCATCAGTCACAGACGGACGCGGCCTGGCCGCAAGGGCAGCCACAGCCACTGGGTGTCGCAGGTGGCGGATCCGGAAGGCGAAGACTGTGATGCATAGTCCATGCAGGCCGGGTCTCCATTTGGGGCACCACGCAGGTGGACGGCGTCCCGCAACACATCATACCCTGAGACAGCCCACTCGTGCAACTGGACCCACACATACACTCCTTGCCCTCTCTGGTGCGAGCTTGGGGCTGCCTGTGCAAGCGCTAGCCTCGCAGGTGCACATGCATATTGGGGGAGCGAGGGGAGGACATGAGGGCTGGGGCGAAGATGACTGTATCACTGTCAGTGAGTACAAGGGATGACCCAGATGTGGAAAGGAAGAGACGTGTCCCGTGTGTACTGCAACTAGTCGCCAATCCAACTACCCCCATGTCCGGAATGTAAGCCCGCACCTAGGCCCGCCCATCCGCCACATCGAACATACCACCAGCACGACAACCTTCCCATTCGAAACACTGACTGGGGGTGGCGACCAGTGAACAATCATGTGTAGCCTACCCACGCGTACATGTGGGCCCTCCATGATCCATGTCACCTGCGGCAAAGTCATGACATGCGCAATGAGGGAAGTGAAGAGAGCTGTCCGCCCCACGCACAGAAGGTGCATCAGCTCCACAGACCCAGCAGCGAGTCCAGCAGGGGTCACATGTGCAGGGGCAGCTGTGCCTGGTGTGAAGGCACATGCATATAGACAGCACATCGACCAATGTGTAGTCTGCCCACATCTACAGTCCATCATCATGCGGACATAGGAATTGAACACAGGGCAACACATCTTAGTGGGTGCACCCACCGTGACCAACAATGCGCAATCATCGACGTACCCGCCTGTGCATGGCCCCCCACCCAACGGAGGCACATCCAGTGCCACCATCCCACACACACAAGCCTTCCACGGAACATGCTGTGTCCAATGCTCAGTACAGAGTCAGCGCCCATCTGGTGGATCCTGAACAGGAGACACATGCACACACATGCCAGCTCCCACTATGTACGTCTGCCACCTGGCACGTGCAATGTAACCTCTCACCTGTGACGTGTGACTGCAAGCACACAGCCGTCTTGGCATGGGGCTGTCAATGTGGACACCTGTCAATGTTTCGGGAGGTGTGATCCGTACAGTGCTGTACATAGGGTGCAGTGCTGACACCTACTACTGTCTCATATCCCCTCGTGCCACAGGTCCCACTTGTTTTGGCCGCTCAGCCTGTGCCCACATCGTCGTCGTCGTGTGCCATACTCATCCAGCCTCGGAAGCAGTTCCATGCTCAGCAGACATTCATGTTGCCGTGGCGTTGCCGCTTGACGAATATGCAGTCAGTCCCCATCAGCACGCCCCGCAAGTCATTGGGGCCTAGATCCCCATGTGCATGCACATGGCAGTGGTCTGTATCACTAGCCATTGCCATTGTTGGGAGACCTGTGTAAGTGTATTGTGGCCGTGCCGTCCCAGCTTGACAGCTGGGCTGTGGCTCATGTGCTTGCTCAGTCATGTCAGTGATGTGTATGCGAAATTGCTATGTGTCGTGTTGCTTTGACATGTGTCCACTGCCATTTTCCCTAGGCGGAGACCGAACATTGACCGCCCATACCAATTGCTGGCGGACATGGACGATACAGAGGTCATTAGGAAGTTTCGGCTGGACAGGCCAACCCTGCATCGACTGTGTGCCATGTTAGAACCCCATCTCCGTCCCCGCAGGGTGTATCCGACAGCTGTCACCCCCACGGCTAAGGTGATGGCCGCCATGCATTTCTTCGCCACTGGGTCATTCCAGCACACAGTGGGCAGTGGAGGAGGGATGTCCCAGCCCATGTTCAGCAAGGTGCTGAGGGATGTACTGGCAGCCATGATGCTGTACCGAAACAGGTACATCCGCT
>CAWUFW010021638.1:0-115538 GCA_963921515.1 Calotriton arnoldi
CTGTGGCTTCCACCCCTGCACATCTGTTGTGCCTGCCATTGTTCAATTCGTCTACTTCCCTGACCGTGTGGCCATCTCCACTGGACATGCAGGTTTGGGCATCAATGGGGAAGGACTCATCTGTGTTGTCAGTGCAACATTGCTATACAAGTGTGTTGGATCTGTGCTGATGATTTCGTTGGCACTTCCATGACCAGGCTGATGTGACGGGAGCCCTCATTTGGTGCTAATTGTTGATTGTGTGACCAAGTGCTCAGCTGACATGATGGGGCCCTACTGAGGCAACATATGGCACAGCTTTCCTCACACAGGAGTGGAGTCCCCTCATGGCAGTGTGTACTCCTGTGACATTGCCTGCGCCCAAGGTGTGTGTTGTATGTGCATGTCTGTGTGTTCACTTCCGTTTAGCTGTGCATGCTGTGATCCCTAGTGTTGTACCTGTTTGTGATGCTTGCTGAGTTGACCTATGTTCCCCCAAAGTCTTCTCCCTGGGTTCTCTGTGATGTGGGTGCATGGCACATTACTGGTCATCAGGGTGTCACCCATAGGTGTGTTTGCTGTCAGGGCTGAGTTTGTGTGCAGACGCAGATTGGTCACAGTCAGGTTTCCCCTTGACACATGTTGTTTGCCCCTGTCATGTGATTTCCAGTTTGTGTTATCTTTCAGTGATTGTGACACGTTGTGTGTGTGACTGCTGGCACTCCTCAGGGTCCGGGCTGCAATGTTGGTTGTTGTCTATGTGTGTTCTTTGTGGGTGACCTTGGCTTCTTCATTGGTGTGTGACTGTGGCTGGGATCCCATTGGTTGGTGTGGTATTGCCGTCATGTCCATGTACAGCGTAGTGTGCAGTGTGTCAGACATTCAGGAGTCTTGTTGAGTGGCCATGTGTGATGTGTTTCTGCACCTTGGTTCCCACCCACCACCCTGGAATAGTCATGGGTGCATGTGCAATGTCACCAGTGCATGTGTGCTTCACTGCTGCACATTGTTGGAGGTCGAGGGTGTGGTGTTGAGTGTGTGCAGATGAGAGTTGTTGCCCGGCTAGGCCCCTGCCTCCATGTTGGCATTGGCTTACTGGCCATGCTGATTGATTTGTGCTTGTGTAGGTGTGATGGTAGTTTGTTGCTCAGGACACATGACTGTGGTTCACAGTGTGAACGACATTTAGCTTTGTCATCACAGTGGGATTGTAATGCAGCCCAGGGTCTCCACATTGTGGGGGCCCTGGGGGTAGTGCTGTGGTGTGTCTGTGTCTTGCTGTGTCAGTTGCTGTTCCTACGTGCCTGTGTGACATGTGTTATTTGTGCTCCCTCTCATCTGACAATGCCTGCTTGCCCACATAGGGGATTTGGATCCATGAGTTACCTTTGTGTGGCACTGTATGCACATCTGTATGATTGGTATTCAGGTCTCCTCATGTGTTGTGTGGTTGCCTGGGGACACTGGCACCCCCTCACCTGTTGTGTATGATGTGCAGTGTGGGTCTGCCTGTTTGTGTTTGTGCATCTGCACCACTGCATTGGCATATCTTGGGTGTGCCATTGGCTGTATGTAGTTTGGTGGGTTTCCCCTGCTGTCCCTGGGACTCCTAGGTCATCGGTCAGCACAATGATCATGGTTTGTGTGTCCCATTGCTGCCATGGTATGGTATCTGTTCACCTCACATCTACAGTCTCCACAGGGTATCTGCATTTATGTGCCCATTGGTGCAAATATGTGGGTCTGCATTCTGATGGTCACTTCTGTCATTGTGTCATTGATGAATGTTGACAGTGTCAGCCCCATGGGTGTTGTTTGTCTGCACATGGCCAAAGGTATGTCTTATTTTCACTGCAGTATTTGGCTCCCCCAATTTATGTTGCAATGGGACACATGCACTACTTTGCCACTGATGTGTTTTATGTTCTGTGACCAGGAATCATCCATGCAGTTTGGCAGTTGCAGCTCTTTCTTTGTCAACACTTACATTTTGGTCACTGTGATGATGGGGTTTGGACCCCATTGCCACAATGTTCAAAATGTGCTTCAGCTATGGACCCCACACTTACATTTTGGTCACTGTGATGATGGGGGTTTGGACCCCATTGCCACACTGTTCAAAATGTGCTTCAGCTATGGACCCCACACTTACATTTTGGTCACTGTGATGATGGGGGTTTGGACCCCATTGCCACAATGTTCAAAATGTGCTTCAACTATGGACCCCACACTTACATTTTGGTCACTGTGATGATGGGGGTTTGGACCCCATTGCCACACTGTTCAAAATGTGCTTCAGCTATGGACCCCACACTTACCTTTTGGTCACTGTGGTGATGGGGCGTTAGACCCCATTGCCACAATGTTCAAAATGTGCTTCAGCTATGGACCCCACACTTACCTTTTGGTCACTGTGGTGATGGGCGTTAGACCCCATTGCCACAATGTTCAAAATGTGCTTCAGCTATGGACCCCACACTTACATTTTGGTCACTGTGATGATGGGGGTTTGGACCCCATTGCCACACTGTTCAAAATGTGCTTCAGCTATGGACCCCACACTTACATTTTGGTCACTGTGGTGATGGGGGTTAGACCCCATTGCCACAATGTTCAAAATGTGCTTCAGCTATGGACCCCACACTTACCTTTTGGTCACTGTGATGATGGGGTTTGGACCCCATTGCCACAATGGTCATGGCCTGCTTGCATTGTGGGGCCACACACATATATGTGTGGCACATGTGATAGGGGGTCACATTGTATGTTCAAAGTCATGTTCAGTGTTGTAGGCATTTGACACAGTCTACACACGCTTATCATGGTGTTGGGGGATGTCTTTTTCTTGCATTTCCTAGGTTGTGGTGTGCTGGTTGTGTCATGCATTGTCCATCCTATGAGTGGGGGTGGTGTTGGTGGTAGGCATCCAGCCCCCATGGGTTGAGGTGGTAGTAGTGACAGGCATCCAGCCCCCTGGGTAAGGGTGGTAGTAGTGGTAGGCATCCAGCCCCCTGGGTGAGGGTGGTAGTGGTGGTAGGCATCTGGCACCCCCCTGGCTAAGGGTGGTAGTAGTGGTAGGCATCCAGCCCCCCCTGGGTAAGGGTGGTAGTGGTGGTAGGCATCTGGCATCCCCCTGGGTAAGGGTGGTAGTGGTGGTAGGCATCTGGCACCCCCCTGGCTAAGGGTGGTAGTAGTGGTAGGCATCCAGCCCCCCTGGGTAAGGGTGGTAGTAGTGGTAGGCATCTGGCACCCCCTGGATAAGGGTGGTAGTAGTGGTAGGCATCTGGCACCCCCCGGGCTAAGGGTGGTAGTAGTGGTAGGCATCCAGCCCCCCCTGGGTAAGGGTGGTAGTGGTGGTAGGCATCTGGCACCCCCCTGGGTAAGGGTGGTAGTGGTGGTAGGCATCTGGCACCCCCTGGCTAAGGGTGGTAGTAGTGGTAGGCATCCAGCCCCCTGGGTAAGGGTGGTAGTAGTGGTAGGCATCTGGCACCCCTGGGTAAGGGTGGTAGTAGTGGTAGGCATCTGGCACCCCTGGCTAAGGGTGGTAGTAGTGGTAGGCATCCAGCCCCCCTGGGTAAGGGTGGTAGTGGTGGTAGGCATCTGGCACCCCCTGGGTAAGGGTGGTAGTGGTGGTAGGCATCTGGCACCCCTGGCTAAGGGTGGTAGTAGTGGTAGGCATCCAGCCCCCTGGGTAAGGGTGGTAGTAGTGGTAGGCATCTGGCACCCCCTGGGTAAGGGTGGTAGTAGTGGTAGGCATCTGGCACCCCCCTGGGTAAGGGTGGTAGTAGTGGTAGGCATCCAGCCCCCCCTGGGTAAGGGTGGTAGTAGTGGTAGGCATCCAGCCCCCCCTGGCTAAGGGTGGTAGTAGTGGTAGGCATCTGGCACCCCCATGGCTAAGGGTGGTAGTAGTGGTAGGCATCCAGCTCCCCCTGGCTAAGGGTGGTAGTAGTGGTAGGCATCTGGCACCCCCATGGCTAAGGGTGGTAGTGGTGGTGGGCATCTGGCACCCCCTGGCTAAGGGTGGTAGTAGTGGTAGGCATCTGGCACCCCCTGGGTAAGGGTGGTAGTAGTGGTAGGCATCTGGCACCCCCTGGGTAAGGGTGGTAGTAGTGGTAGGCATCCAGCCCCACCTGGCTAAGGGTGGTAGTAGTGGTAGGCATCCAGCCCCCCCTGGCTAAGGGTGGTAGTAGTGGTAGGCATCTGGCACCCCCATGGCTAAGGGTGGTAGTGGTGGTGGGCATCTGGCACCCCTGGCTAAGGGTGGTAGTAGTGGTAGGCATCCAGCCCCTGGGTAAGGGTGGTAGTAGTGGTAGGCATCTGGCACCCCCTGGGTAAGGGTGGTAGTAGTGGTAGGCATCTGGCACCCCCCTGGGTAAGGGTGGTAGTGGTGGTTGGCATCCGGCCACCCCTGGGTAGGGGTGGTGGTGCGCATTCAGGCCCCTGTGTGCATATGTGGCATTGGTGATGGGCATCCCGCCCCTATGGTGCTGCTGTTGCAAGTAAATTCTGCATCCCTCTGTGTGTGTGTGATGTGTCGTGTACGTGTTGTATGTGTTTTGTGGTTGGTGTCTGACTTACCTTCTGCGCCGTACGCGTCCGTGCCTGTTCCGGTAGTAAATGTAGAATATTGGTATGATCGGGACGAAGGGATTCATGGTTGGTTCGTGTCGTTCGTCTTTCTCGTTGCTTCGCGTCGTCCTCGTCGCTTCGCGTCGTCCTCGTCGCTGGCGTGTTCGCCTCGTAGCCGTGGATCGTGTTGTGGCACGAATCGGAGCTTATGTGCGCCTCTCCCGGATGCTTTGACGTGCCGTGCGTAGCGACGGGTTCGGCGCGTACGGAAAGCGCATCGTACTTGTTCGGCCGGACGGAGCTGCATTTTCCCTTCCGTGCGACTCGATTCTGCGTTTCCGGATTCGCCTCGGTCGGAGAACAGGACCTGGATTGGGTGAGAACGACTCGGCCGGATTCTGTGCTGTTGTGCGCATCGTACTTACTCGTTCGGTACGATGTACGGATCGGTCGGGAAACAGGCATTCGCATGGCTTTTTTCCCGACCGAATGGTATTGGGTGCGCCTCCGACCGAGATCGGAATCGGCCCCACAGTGTGTGGACCGGACACTACCTATTGAAGTGTGTCAGCCCCTCCCATTCCACCCTACTCAGGAAGACCCATCAGAATGCAGATGAGTACTCAGAATGCTGATGAGCCTCACCTTCAGTGTCTGTGACTGTCTAGAGATTATGCACAAAGTGTACCTGTCACCCAACCCAGACGTGTATTGGAGACAGACTGTAAAGCATAAAGAGCAGTAAGTGCAGAGAAATGTCTACTTTCTAAAAGTATATTAGGAAAACAAAGGTTCTTGTGGACAATGTAATGATAAATAATACTTTTGTAGGCACAATGGCAAGTTAAACACTGAAATAGAATGCAGAGAAAGAACCTTAATACAGACCACAAAAAGACCAAATACTTTTTGGCAACCAAAATAATGACTGTATTGAAAACCATGTGGACTGTGCTCAGTGTCCAACGTGAAAGAGAACCAACAAACGAAAGTGACCAATTTTTACATAAAATGATGTTTCTTAACACATGACCATAGGTGATTACAAAATACGCTTCAAATGCCTCCTTTCAATTAGGTAGGCCAAGGAATGGTTTGTTATGAATTATAGTCAACGACGTTTCGACCCCTTAAAACAATGCAGGGTCTCATCAGGACCATAGAAATGAGGGACCCCTGAAATAAATAATGAGAAACCAACTCAGTAGGCGGTAATGAATACCTTGAAAAATGATCAGATTAAATTTAGTGTGAAGCATACCTGAAGAAACAGTGGAAAATAAATGCCAGATTTAGTGACGTGCCCATCAAATAAGTGAGAAGGAAGGCTATACTCACACAGGACCCAGCCGGGTACTATAGGAAAAGAGGGATCAAGTGATTAGTATCAGGTCTAGCCAGCCAGAGAAACCACCAAAAAGGATTATCTCTAAAACTTACCCTAGTGAGGGAAGGCCACAAAGTTAGCACTGGACCAGAAACATATGAGCCCAGACAGGAGAGGATAATCCCTATGGTAATAGACGCGTGGATACATGTCAAAAGGGAGACGCTGTGAAAGAATGAACATATTACCAATCTTGAAGATGTAGGGATTAACCAGGCTATGGGAGGATGGACCTAAGCAATGGACGAACCCTGGATAAGGTGACTGCCGTATAACGGAAAACACGAATACTGCATGACTCAGTGCTGAATGCTGAAAGGGAACACATCAATCCATGACTAGGTCACAACGCGAGCTGCCAAAATCAGCCTCTCCGTCAAATGATATTGCCAGGCTTGTGCAGAAAGTTGGGTATAAATAGCATCACCGCGTATACGCAAAAGGCAACTTCACTAGGCTACCTCAATAACCAAATGCGGAAGGAGATGAGCTTCGTAGAGCATGCATCACACGTTGTTTAGCGACGAGGAACGCATAATTGCGTGGTGACATGCAAATGGACACTCCATCAACCCGCATTAAAACTGCCAAAAATATGGGGAAATGCAGAAAAAGACGAGCTCCAGGGACAATGAGTTTCACGTTATTGGGCAATCAGGGATGCGGTGAGTGCATGGTGACATGCATAAGTCTACATTGCTAACCCGCTTAGAAACAAAATATAAGTATGGAAAAATAAGAATCTTCCATTGCTACGTGATACTTTTCTTGGAAGACTGCAGACACGCCCTATAGATGGTCACAAATAAGACATGGATAAAAATTGGCGTGCTGAAGAAGAAAACAAAGGAGGCAACAAATATTTGTATACAAAACTAAAATATTGGAAGAGGGGGGTCAAGAGGAAATGTTTTTTTTCCTTAAAATGAACAATCATAACATAAATCAAAATACATATATAAGACCAGATGGTAATTAGGAGGTCTTACTATACAGAATTAAAGACAAATCCATGCATTACTGTGCTATACAACTGACAACCTTATTGTTGCATTAGAGTGTCAGCTGTTGAGGGTTGCCACGTAAGTACATCACTCCTCAGAGGTGTTAAGTCCTTGATTGATAGAGTTGCAACATTTCATCCATTGGCTGCCACATCATTTACTTACCACTTAAGATCTTCTGCTGTGTGATTTTTTTTCTGTATAGTGGGCAACCAATGGAGCATTGAGTACTCCACAACATATTCTGCTACGATGTTGGCATAATTTTTACTGGTTGGGAAGTTTAGCCTATATACGGTAAACCACATGGGCACCAAATGCAATATACAACATTGTGTGAGTTACAGTTGGAAAGAACATGTAATTCATTCCTGATGGTGACATGTTCAAATAGCTTTGAATAAAAAAAAGTGAAAGCAATACAATTACTACAACGAAAATGTCCTCTCAGTTGGGGCAGTCCCAGACTGTATCTAAAGTTCTTATTTCAGTGGTAGTCAGGCTTTGTGTGGCAAAAATGAATCTGATGATTTTTGATGTTTTACCACTCTTGAAAGCAAAGATGGGAGCTCGCATAGAGAGGCCAATGTCTTCAATGTGGTGGCAATTTTTTGTGATCAGTTTGCGAATTTTTATTAGTGTGCGTGCAGAAAGTAGTAACGCAGACCATTTTCTCTAGAGAAATCTTGTCTTTAGAAACTAGTAATTTAGTTCTGGGGCAATACCAGGCTTGTTTAAGAGAGTTTTTTTTCTCTGCTTTTAGGGTAACCTCTTGACACCAGTTTGTCTTGTAGGACTAGAGCCTCCATAAAGTAGTCTTGTTTTAGAGTGCAATTTTTACAAAGACGTAAGAATTGGCCAAAAGGTAGGCCATCACATATGGCGCCCTGTTGTATGCCAGAAGGGTGTTTCTCTCTGTCGGCTTTCTGTAGAGACTGCTGTAAATTTTTCCTTCATGATGTTTGATAGTAAGATCAAGGAAGGAAATTTCAGTTTTGTGTATGGAGTGTGTAAAAGTGAGATCTTTTTGGGCTCCATTAAGGTATGACAGAAATTCTTGAAAGGTATGTGCAATCCCCCGACAAAATTAGAAAAATGTCGTCTATATACCACTTCCAACATTTAATGTTGGAGCGATACCTGTTATGGGCAGAGAGTACAAAGGTTTGCTCAATATGGTCCACATATATATTTACAATGAAACATTGCAGTGACGCACACCTAGAAGATTTTTCAAATAATATTTAGTGATTTCACCTTGCCTGCCTGACTGTTTAAGCGTGCTACTCAGTATTTGTGGGCTGCCTGTCCCACATACAAAATTAAGGAAATGATTAATCAGGTAAAATATTGCCTGAAAAGACTGGGTGCACAGCTGGATGAATGCTTTAAATTTTAAACAATTATATGCCATGTATATCACGCAATAAATTAATCACATGATCAAACAAAAACAAGTAATCCAAAATGTGTCCACCAACATTTTCATTTTTAGAATTCAAAGTTCTCACTATGCTGTGAACTGAGACTTTGTCTTTCATCTGGTACAGCTGTATTTAGCGTTTTTGGTGAAGCTGAAGGATTCCACTGTTTGACTTTTTTCGTACACGGTTCGTTGGGTACCTTATATACTCGGCATATTGCATGGCCCCTGAGGAAGGGACAATTCGTCCCGAAATGCATAGGGCTCTACATGAATAAGTTGAATTCTATTCAAGACGAACACGCTAATATGAACACAACTGTAACCATCACATAAGAAATGTATTTATGTGATATAGTTTGCTTTGTTTCTAAAAATTTAAAAATGAAAATGTTGATGGACACATTTTGGATTACTTGTTTTTGTTTGCTCATGTGATTAATTTATTGCGTGATATACATGGCATATAATTGTTTAAAATTTAAAGCATTCATCCAGCTGTGCACCCAGTCTTTTCAGGCAATCTTTTACCTGATTAATCATTTCCACATTCATATTTGCCAGATTTGGAGCACAAACTGCTCCCATCGATGTGCCAGAGCATTGTTGAACGAAATTAACATCTGATTTTAAATAATTATACTGTTGGGCAATCGTTAGCAGAGACATGACAAAATCAGTGGAAACCTGTCTGGGCTGCACTCGCTTGTTGAGTAAATCCTCTATTATTTTGATACTTTCTGCCTGTGGTATGTGGTGTAAAGGGATGTGATGTCCAAGGTGGATATCCATTCATGTCTTCCATGAGTTTAATTATAAAACTACTGCCCCTTACATCTGTGTCCTGGAGAAGGACACAGTCTTTAATGAAATTATCAATATAGTGTCCCAGAGGTTCCAAAATAGAGCCGCAACCAGATGAAATAGTTCTACCCGGGGGTTTGGTGGTATCTTTGTGTACCTTTGGCAGGGTGCTTTAGAACCAGGGTAAGGGGATTTTAACTGTTGAGATATTCAAACTTGTTTTTGCATATGAATCCTTGTCCTGTGGCAATGGTGGTTACCTTTAGTATCTCGTTTCTGATGGTGAATATGGGATTTGTGGTCAACTTCTTGTAGTGTTTGGTGTCCAAAATGTGTCTCTTGAGTTCAATGTCATAGTTAGTATGCTCCTGAATGACAATTCAACCTCCTTTATCAGCTGGTTTCATAACTATGGTTTTGTCACTCTTTAAAGATAAGAGGGCTTGCCTTTCAGCTAAGGAAATGTTATAGGGAATGAAACTCTTTGAAGACTTCAGATCGTCCAGTCCAAGAAGAAAGAGTTTCTCAAAAGTGAGTAACTCTGGTGGCATCAGTAATTAAGCTGGATAGAAAGTCAAAGGGGGTCTCAGGCTTGTAACAGAGTCATTCAAGGGGAAGCCTTACGTGAAAAAAAGATTCTTAGTCTGATTTTGTGAAACAAAGTAATCAATTCGGTCTAAAGGGTAAAGAAATCTGTTTTTTCAGTCAACACAAAAGATAGAGCCTTACTTAGTAATGCAATTTCTGAGGTGGAGAGGATATGGTTAGACAGGTTAAAAATGCACTTTCCAAAAGTGGCATTTCTAAAAACAGTAATTTTAAATCCAACTTCACCAATAAGGAGGGTTTATCATTACCATTCGAAAGATATGAAACATGAAAAAGCTACCCCTCTCTGATCAGGAATTGCAGCTTAAAAGTGTACTAAGGACAGGGGCACTGGAATTATGTGGCAAGAGAGGGTCAAATTATACGGCAAGGTTGAGTAAATTATGTGGCAAGAAAAGGCAAATTATGCGGCATAATGCAGCATATTTTATAATAGTATTACTTCATTAGTTCACCGTTTTTAAACTTAGTAACACTCTGTGGGCATTGGCTGCACCTCATTAGTACCACCTTAACATCCAACTATAGCAATAAATAAGCAACAGATATTTGACCAGTCCAACTTTACAAAGGGGCATCCACTGCGCGGCAACACATGTTGTGGCATTTTTAGTAACTTTTGAACCGTTTGAGCTAGAAACAAAATAAATATTTTTTGTTAAAATCTGCAGATTATGCAGCAGATGATGGATTATGTGACAAATGTGACAAATCTATAATTATGCAAAAATTGCTGTGTCCGCACAATCACATAATTCAAGTGGCTCTGATTAAGGAATTCCCAATTCTGGCCCATGAGAAGGGTGGGCCTTCTCATGGGCCAGAGAAAAAAGTGGAATAGGCTGCTTGTCACTCCGTAAAACATAAAAGTACATGTCCTACCTTTTACTTACATGACACCCTGCCCTTAAGGTTACTTAGGGCCTAACTTAGGGGTGACTTATGTGTACTAAAAGGGGAGTTTAAGGCCTGGCAAGTTGTTTATAATGCCAAGTGGAAGTGGCAGTAGACTGCACACACAGCCACTGCAGTGGCAGGCCTGAGACAAGTTTGAATAGCTAGTTCTGTGGGGGGCACAATCAGTGCTGCAGGCCACTAGTAGCATTTGAAATACAGGCCCTGGGTATATGGTATACCACTTTACACAGAGATTACCAGTACATCAAATATGCCAATCAGGTATACACCAATGTCATCATGTTTGGTGGAGAAGCACATGCACTTTGCAGTGGTTAGCAGTGGTAAAATGCTCAGAGTCCTAAGGCCAACAAAAAGAATCAGCAAAACGCGGAGGCAAAAGTCAAAAAGTCTGGGAGAGGACCACTGTAGTAAATTACTTCTCTACTATTCTCCACTGTACTGCTCTGTTAGAATGTACCATGACATCATAGAATGCCTGAGTTGCCTTTCTGGGTTTAGAGTGTGAGTTAGTCAACTCAGGCTGAGCTGTTAGGAGCCTGCTCCTGGTGGGGCTGCATCTATACCTTCTATCTTATCCTACTCACCTATCCTGGAACCAAGCTACAATAAAGGATTACTCTATCTATACAGCTGGACTCTGTATCATCCTTTACTACATCTTGGCGACGATCTTGAACCTACGCGTGGAGTAAGGTGTAAGGACAACTAAGCAACTAAGGAACCGAAGGACAAGGAACTAAAGACATTAAAGACCTTCAAAACGTCTATTGACATTCTCAAAGGCATGCCCTGGTCAGCCCCACCAGTGTCCTGTACCATCCGGAAGGCCTGCACCCTGGGCGTTTGCCTTCACACCTCCGAGGAGCTTGCTGTGCCAATTCATGCTGTGTTCTCCTGTGGAGTGGAGCTGTGTTGTTTGAAGTGGAGCTGTGGTGAGGAGCGGAGCTGCAAGCTGTTCCCCATTTGACCATCTTCCTGTCTGCTGTAACCTTGGGAAAGTGGAGTTCCGCAGAGTGACAACAAGTAAGAAGATTCCCTCGGTGTATGTGGGGAAGAACGTCTGGGAACTGCAACTTGAGGAGGCCTTCGTTTTCTGAAAAGTAATATGTCCCCAGAGTCCGTGTTAAACAGACTGACGTGTGGGAGAACCCTGCGGTGTACCGAAGGAGTTTCCTCTTTCCGTGTGGAGAAGAGCGACGTGGGAGGTGTTGTGAGGTGAACCCTTTCCCTGGACCGTCTTTGTGATGCAAAGTGGTGCGATGGTTGGTGTTACTCCGGTAAATATTGTTTTTTTTGGTAAATAATTTTTCTTCACACTAATCCAGCTAGACGCTTGAGCGCTGTGCCTACTTTTCAAATTTTAAAATTCATGGACAACTGTCACCTACCAGCAACGGCCTCTCTCTGTCCGTTATCTCCAGCGCGAGGAACAGTCTTCGGCAGTTCGTAGAGTGTACAGAAAATTCAGCATTGTGCTGCATGGACGTGCTGTGAGCCAACCGGCTCAACGTCGTTCTGCGTGCCTTCACCCTCCCTTCATTTTCTTCACAAATGAGGAGAATTCTGGAACTATGAGGTTTTTTTTTTTTCTGCAGTTATCCCGCAATTACGAGACTTTCTTTTAGTCATCGGGGTCAGCGTATGGAAGATTCAGAAGGGAGCCTCCGTACCAGCAACGATGTTCAGTTTTCAGGTGTCTTAGAAAAATTGTGTTTCAACAACGCCATCTAGTGGCTATATAGCACAACAGCACGTGTACAGGAAAACGGAAGCTCACTCGAGAGTGTCACGGAGAATTTTGAACAACCTGCAGAGTGGTGACCATGATGAAGGGCATGATACCAAGGTGTCTCCGGGAAAAAGGTTCTCCATTTCAGCAAGGGATCTCTGAAGTGGATACAATGGGAAAGCTGCTGTGGTACAACTTGTGGTGAAGTCGGTGAGGTCTTTCCTGTATCGAGACTTTAAACACACTCGTTCCTGATGTCTTTCGTTTATGTTTGGAGGACGTGTTTAAAAAATGGATGTGTGGGTGGTTTACATCTTTGCCGTGGGGACATGTTGTTATTTAAAATATTACTAGTGTTGTCTGAGTGCACCCTGGGAAGTTCAGACATATACAGAGAAGTTTAAGCTCTATTTTCCTGGGTAATGGTCTACGTGCTGGTTCTTGGTGTTATGGCGCAGTTGAGTGTGTGTCACGCTGGGTTGCACTATGGCGTGGGTCATCTGCGTAGTACCCTGTCATGGGGAGGTGTAGGGGCGGTCAGTACCCAAACTCAGTTTTTCAGTGTCCCAAATTCACTTTTGGAGTATAGAGTGTACCCATTTATGGGGAGGTTGTGGGAGCGGTCATTGCCCCACTTCAGTTTTCCAAGAGTATAGAGTGTACCCATCCATGGGGAGGTTGTCGGAGCCAGTCAAATGCTCCAATTTAGTTTTTAGGGTGATGTATACCCTGCGGTGTACGCATGTATGGGGAGGTTGTGCGAGCGGTGAGTGCTTAAGTCAAGTTTTTTTTTTGTGTAGAATGTACCTATTTTGGGGAGGTTGTGGGGCCAGTCAATGCTCCAATTTAGTTTTCTAGGGTGATGTTTTACCCTATGGTGTACCCTTCATTGGGGAGGTTGTTGGGCCAGTCAATGCCCAGTTTTTGTTTCCTAGGGTGTTGTTTTACCCTATGGTGTACCCTTCATTGGGGAGGCTGTTGGGCCAGTCAATGTTTTTTCTAAGGTGATTACTCTGTGGTGTACCCTACCTAGGGGAGGTTGTGTAATTTTCCAGGGTCAGTACCCTGCGTTGTTCCCTATTTTTGGTGGATGTTGTTTGGTCAGTTCCTAGGGTTACTACCCATGGGGCATCTTTTCATGTTGACACTTTGCTCCGGTCGAAGTCCACCTGCTTGGAACTCGTGGCCAAGGGTTTCATGTTCGTAGGACTTTGAGTGAGAAGCTTTTCTCTAGTGTTTAGACCTCTTCCGTTACCCTTAACGGATCTTTTATCCTAGTTTTCTAGTGTCAGCATGCCTTCTATCCTAATTAGGGAACTTTTGTCCTTTTCAGAGCGTTTTCTCTCTGGTGTATCTTTCTTGTAGAGGTTGCACTCTTCTGGTTATCTAGAGTGAATATTTCCCCTGTTGTATCTTTTCTTGGGGATGTTGTTTTTCTCCCAAGGGTCAGTGTCAACACCCACATTTGTTTACCAGGGTGACTACCCTGTGGTGTACCCGCGTATGGGGAGGTAGTGGGTGTGACCACCCTTCTCTGTTGCATTGGTTTTTTCATCTATGCCTTGCTTTGTTTTTCCCTAAGGGAGGGGGATGGGCGTGTATTAATGATATTTGCAATTTTAATGTATTCATTGATGTTTTGCATTTTAATGCATTTCTTTTCATGCCTGTGTTATTCCTGATACCTCATATACTACACCATTAGATATTTGCATCTCAATGTGTTCATTTCATGCTCATGTTTATTTGAGGTATCTTATTTGTCTTTTCCGCTATTTCTGCTGTCGTTCCCTAAGGAAGGAGGATGTGTAGTAAATTACTTCTCTACTATTCTCCACTGTACTGCTCTGTTAGAATGTACCATGACATCATAGAATGCCTGAGTTGCCTCTCTGGGTTTAGAGTGTCAGTTAGTCAACTCAGGCTGAGCTGTTAGGAGCCTGCTCCTGGTGGGGCTGCATCTATACCTTCTATCTTATCCTACTCACCTATCCTGGAACCAAGCTACAATAAAGGATTACTCTATTTATACAGCTGGACCCTGTATCATCCTTTACTACAACCACCCTAAGGATGCCAGGTCTAACACAGTTGTTTCTATTTAATGACTTTTGTGTAATTGCCTGCAGCAAAGGGAAATGCCCCACTTCCTGATTTAAGTAATAGTGTTATCTGAATTGGCACTGGAGAGCTTTTAGTCACATTCTCCTGGCAGTGTGGCATTCAAAGTTGACCTAGATGGAGCAGAAAATTGGGGACCCATTTTACGTGGACTGAAGTGAACTGCCGCTGTTGAACTGATTCCATAAGCATTCATGATGGCTGTAACTGCCAGCCATTATGCTTCACCCTTATGGATGAACTGAAGAACTAACTGCTGACCTTTTGATCCATTTACGGCATGTGTTAGGGTGCAGACTCTTCAAGTCAGGCTAAGTCAGAGAGGATAGCAATTTCTGAAGTGTTCGAGTGCATCTCCTAGCAGTTTCAATCTTCCTCTATATTAGTGGAAATAGAAGACTGGCTATTGTTTAGAGGATTTGTAGACATGTCCACCATTCTTTAAATATTGCTTGATTAGTTTTATACATTATGGATTCACGTCTATGCTATTGTAAATTTCTGAAAAAATCATTATCAAGATGAGATGGAGACACAACTAACATGAGGAGGAGGTTGGTAGGCTAATGCCAATACAACTGAGCCAAAGAGAAGCACAGCTTTTCATACCCGCTATGTGTAACAGCAATGACCGCTTGATTACACACCCTCTTCAAATGTCTGAATTTTTTGTCTCTTTTTAGGTGGGACCTTATAACTCAGGTAGCCCTACAGAGGAGGATTTTCCAAGATCTCTACACCTCTGTACCTTAACCCCAGAATTAGGAGCTCTACTAGTGTGTGCCATTGCAATGAATGAGATAGCAATTGTAATTTCCATCCTACCAACATGTATGTACAGAGGGGAAATTGGGTTCTCAGGAGAATTTTATAAAGTAGGCCAATCATCAATCTTGGTACATTTGCTACATGCACAAGCTGAATCTTCAGACTTCTTGGGCCAGTACCCAATATGGCCACTATTCACTTATCTCCAAGGATGGTAAACACCCTTTGGAATCGACAGTTAACCTCCCCTTTCTTTAGTAAATGTTCATGTGAAGATCATGCCCAAAAATGTGGTTTCCAGGTTATGTAAAGTGGTATCATCTCTAATCCATGCACCACAGATAGACTTCGAACCAGGATATTCATCTAGAAATCAATTTGCAACTCTGGCACACCAAATACTTGTTGGAGAATGCCATGGCTCTCTCACTCAATACAGAGAAAGCCTTCAACCACTTAGATGTAATTTTTATGGACCTTCGAAAGGACTGGATTAGGAGAAGATTTAGTGTCCAGGGCCTCTTGGTTTATGGTTCCTCAGATGCATGTATTAACAGTGGCATGTTTGTTTCCTACCCAGATGGGATTAATCCGGGAATGCTATTTCATCTATTTTTTTCCTTTTGCTCTGAAACCTCAGTCAGTGACAAGACATACAGAAAAAAACCTTGCCAGTTGTCACAGTTAATGCATTACCATGCACAGATGCTATTTTGCTTACCATCACCATACCTAAATCATCCATCCCTGTTTTGCTAATCCGTACTGAGTTGTATTTACAAATTGCAGGTTAAAAGCTAAATTGGGGGCAAGAGCAAGGTCCTATGCATGTCCCATAATACTTCCAAAGTTGGACTATCTGATTATGGCATGGAATGGATGCCTAAAGGACTCAAATCCAATGACATTCAAATTAGCAAGGGTTTAGAAAGCAGGTTTAAGAATAACCTGACCCTCTTGATAAAAAGAACTAAAATGGTATAGCGAGATGGTCACATCTCCATCTAAAGGGTAGTGTACACACTATTAAAATTACCGAAGCCCTCAGATATATTTATATTCTTGGGGCCCTACTTGTATTGGTACATGCATCACTACTATCTCAGATACACTCTTACATTAAAATGTTGCAAACTTGATAGGTACTCTGGGCACACACACCACATCCAGAAGATTATGACTATCTAATATGGAAACTTGCTACCTTCCCATATCTGTCCCAAATGTCTTACTTTCTTCTATAACAGGATGTATCCCCATATGGGTCAACAATGAGTGCATGATACTGAATGCCCTAAAAGAGGACTCCTGGTTTATCTATACAAAGTCATAACACCATCCTTAGACAGACCTTTATAAAGAGAGTTGCTCAACAGGAAAACTGTCAAAAGGAAACCCCCTATTATATTGCAGTGCTCCCATCTGGCATAATGAAACTCTGCTTATCAATGGACCGTGCTACTTTGGGATATTTTGTCCACAGCATGAATATTCCATCTGAATCAACTGGATTCTGGAGAGATTGCCGCAATCCATATGGCCACCGCAAATCAAGTATAGAGTGAGTTGGTGTTTGTCCCATGGGGAAATGGTGTAAATCGCCAACCTAATGCACTTCAGGGCTATAGTGACAACTTATGCAAAAGGGAAATATTCCCATAAAGATTGGGCAGAAGTGTTGCTCCCTCCTAATAAATTTGTCAAGGAAGCTACTCTGAAGTTTCTTAATTTCAAGATCCCACACAATTTGTGCTGTTCTCCTGTAAGGTTACACAAGGCAGGTCTTCTTACCCATTTGAAGTGCTGGAGGTATAGCTGAGAGGATTGTGATCCGTACGTGTCTTATGTGGTAACCCTTATCTGCAACTGTACTGGGAGTCCATATGGGACAAACTATCACACACCGCTGACCTTGACATTCCCCCCTCCACACATCAGGGGCACCTTACACAATTGGCATTGGTGATCACAGTCATAGGTGGGTTGCAATGGACCTTCTTGAGGCTAAATTTGTTTCTGCACCAGGGAGACAATGGCCTTACCTACCCCTAGTGAATTGTTGACAGAATTACGGTGAACATATGATATACAAGAACAGTGAGAAATCGAGAAGTCATTGAACAAATCAAAGGTCTTATTTTGTTGGGCTTTCCCATGACTTATGACACCTGCCGAACAGCATTCGCCATAGGGGAGCTGAAATCATGTTGCATACTGTTTACAGCAAAATCACATGAAAAACTTAGTTTTCATAGTCTTTCTGTTGAATGCCCTGGATAGAAGACTGTGAACTCTTGATGCATCCTTTTTTATGCATCACTCATTACTAATTGGCCTCTACAGAATGCATGTACCAATTGCAGTTCATATTCATATAGTTTTTGATCATGCGATAGCCATTATACAGAGATCTGAAAATTTACCCTTTGACAGGATGAGCATTTGTAGAAGCTTGTTTCTTATTCTTCTTTTTTTTGCCCTTTATTCTCTTGATGTGTTAGGGAATTACAGAGTTCAGCAATACAATACAATTCTGATCCTAATTACTTTGGTAGTGCCACGATCTGAATAGTCTTGATGCCTTATCTGAATTAATTTGGCCACTTTACATCTGTCCTGCATTTCCCTTGACCCCCTCTATGGTATTTTATTAGAAGTTGAAACACTTTTCTTTATTACCCTTCACTTACCTGGGTAGGAGTTGTTGCTGGGTAGTGTAGATCAAACACTTCAACATTATGTTGTTTGAAATGCAAGTTTTGTTAAGACTTTTTGTCTGTTATGAATAGGTTTGTTTGCATACAAAATATTTCTTGCTGCCAAAATGAAGAAATATTGCAGCAAACATTAGGAATATTGCTGAAAACTTATGCAAACTTGTTGGAACTGGACCTTTTTGCAGGGTTATCCCCAAACCTTTTGCCTTCCTCCTGTATTTTTTCTTACCTGTTTTGTTGGTTTTATGACTTTGGGCACTTTGTCTCTGCTAATCAGTGCTAAAGTGCATGTGCTTTCTCTTGTAAAGTTGGTAAGCTTGTTCTACACCTGTTTGGCATATTTAATTTACCTGTAAGCCCCTTGTACAGTGATATCTCATATACCCAGGGTCTGTAAATTAAATGCTACCTGTGGACCTGCAGTGCTACTTGCGCCAGCTACTGAAGTACCCTTTCAAACCTGTCTCAGGCCTCTGCCATTGCAGGGCCTGCACATGCAGTTTACTGCTGCAATGACGTGGCACTTAAAGTGTTTGCCACGTCTAAAACTCCCCTTTTACTACATATGGGTCGGCCCTAAGGCAGGCCCTAGGTAGCCCTGTGGGCAGGGTGCTGTGTACGTAAAAGGTAGGACATGTATCTTATCTGTGTGGCATGTCCTGTTAGTGACAAACAGCCTATTTGGTTTCTCACTGCTGTGAGGCTGCCCTCTGATAGGTTTGCATTGGAAATTCCCTGATATACGCTTCAGTGGTTGTGAGAGGTTGGCCTGGTATATGCTGTCCACTAATGAAAGTGGGCACCTTGTACCAGTCCAAACAACCCTTATGGTGATTAGGTCAAAGATAACCTTTATTGAAAGCTATCCTAGTGGTAGCTATGGAGAGCAGCCTTCAGGCTAAGTCTTGAAGGAATGTTAAGCACCTTGTTTTACAAGAATGCAACCTTATAGTATTGGTTAAATGAAAGGGAAACCACACAGTAGTAATAAAAATATGTATTTATTATATATAACACTCTATAGTATCCTCTACACGAGGATAGAACACAAATCAAATAATACAGTTGCAAAGAATCAAACGTAAGTAGCACAATACACAGTGGGCTCCCGAGTATTGGTATACGAACCACTACTCGGGACTAGACCTAGTATAGAAGGTGTAGAATCGCTGGGACCCCAAGGAACCACCTAAGGTGAATGAGTAAGGACCCCACGGAGGACGGGTGCAGTGTGAGAACACGACCGCGTGCTCCATACAATTCAATGGGAAAGTCGCAGTTGGAAAATCAGAGATTACAAACCATTCCCAGCAGATTACGAAGACAACCCTTGGAACTTAAGAGTTTGGAGAGCCACCCCACCTGTGGATACCTTTGTACCAGAGTTACCTATGCCAGAGGAGCCGGGTGCATAGGTGCGAAGTGGCGTCAGAAACCCTCTTTGTTCTCTATGGATGTCGACAAAGAAATGCTGCTGCTGGAAGAAAGAAAAGTGTCCGGTGGAATTCAAACATGGATTCTAGACTTGAAGAACCTGAAAGCAGACGGGACAGAGTCTGGGTCACTTTGGAGTGACCAGGGGCTCGGTAGACGAAGGCCCACCGATGTCGGGTGCTTCAAGTGCATTGACGGTGAGCTTGACTCTTCAGCTGCGAGGACCAGGAGATGTCTAGGACAACCAGAAGCTGGAGGCGAGCTGTCCCACAAAGGATGTCGAGTGCTGAGGGGTCGGTGTCCGGCGGGAACACCAATAAAGCCTTGGCAGCAGCAAACAACGTAGATGGTCAAATTCAGTGTCGATCTGGCCCAGCAAGACCAGAAGACTCACCACAGCAAGGGGAGTCAGGGCAGGCCTGGAGCAACTAGGGGAGCCCAAATAAAGCAAATTTGACCCTCAAGTGGACCCACAGGCCGAAGGCACAGGAGTCGCGAGGGGACCTCAGGAGGTTTCACAGGATACCAGCTAGTAGGGCACAGAGTATGAGGATGCCAGAGTCCTTCTTAGAAAAGATGCGCTGGGGTCAGGGCTACAAATGGCCCAATGCACGGAATTATTGCATGACAACAAGCATGTGCAGCTGCAAATGGACACGGTGCACAGGGGTACAGGTTATACGGTCCCCACGAGGGATATCTGCTCAAACTTGGTAAGAGGGCAGCTCGATTTCGGAGACTTTTAGAAACCCACCTCCTGTGTTGCTGGAGCCTTCGGAGTCCACAGGAGCTCAGGGTCAGCAAACGGGTCAGATGCATTCTGGTGCCTGCGTTTGCAGGGGAGTGACTCCTTTACTCCAAGGGAGATTCTTCTGTTGTCTTGGAGGTCAACAGGGTCCTGCACGGAGCCTGTATGGATCACAGACAGTGGCGAGACTGGGGACGGCAAGGAAAGATGAAGTTGAGCCCAAGGGAGGTCCAGCAAAGTCCAGCGTGTCCAGACGGTCGAAGTGTAGTGGTATCTTCTTGCAGAATCTTGTCCACGTAAAATCTAATGTCCTGTAGCCAGGTAACCCATTTTCTACCCACGGGAAAGGGTTGGACAGATTCAAGGGACCCTCCTAGGGGAGGGACAGGACAGAGGGGTGGCTACACCCATGTCCTTTGTCCAGTTTTACGCTAGAACTGGTGCAAATGACTCCTAGAACTGGTTTGAACTGGACTATGCACAGGGACACCAAGTATGCCCCTCGTGCAGACTTTCTGGCACTGAGAGAGTGCACCCACCCAGCCCCAATACACTAAATCCTGTCTGGAAGGTGGTAACACCTCCCTGTGACAGGATGCCTATTGTGCTGCCTTCCCCTGCTCGAGCTTGGCTCAGCAGCAGGAGGGCAGACTCGTGTCTGTGGCTGGCAGCATCCATTTTGTGCTGTAAGGCTCGAGAAAGTTGGTACCGGTAGACTTGGGTACCCCCAGAACCTCGGTTCTGAGGGGAAGAATCAAACCTCCCACACCGAGGTATGATTCCAAGGTGTTTGACACCAAACACGACATACTTCGTTGCAGTCATTTTCGAGATAGCATTTACTGCGAGGTTATAATGCACCTCTACCTATATGTCTGGTAGTATCACGTACAGCCCGGGAGAATGGTCTCCGAAGACTGCAGAGGGGCCCTGCTCATGCAGGAGCACCCTCTCATGCAAAACCCAGCACCCTGCCTTCAGGATTGTTAAGGCCTGCTATAGAGGTGACTTACAAGGTTTTAAGTGTAGTGATATATAGATATAGTGAACCTATATCTAAAGTAAGTGGTGCAATCACCAACTTACACAGGCTGCTGTAGCAGACCTAGAGTTCCATTTTGCATGGCCTCTCATGGGTGGCATAATACATGCTTCAGCCCATGGGAGGCCTCTGGGGTACCTATGCCCTGGGTACATGGGTACCATATACTAGGGACTTATAAGGGTACCCCAGTATCCAATCTGGAGTGTACCAAAGTACATATGTTGCAATTTAAGGGAGAAAGCAGATAGGCTGGGGTCCTCAATAGCAGGATCCCAGCCAGACTAGTCAAAACAGTGGGTGCAAAAAGTGGGGTTAACCATAAGAAGCAGATCCTACTTTCCTACAGTGGTAATTTCTGATATGAAAGGGTTAGCGTTGCTGTGTTTGGTGTGTTTGGAAGAGCAGTAATACATTCTGCTCATTGGTGGAAGCAGATTTGCTATTACTATTTTAAAAATGCCACTTTTAGAAGTGGGCATTTCTGTGTGCTTTTGACTTTTTGTGCCCTGCCTGGTTGTGTATTCACCATCTGGTTTAGACTGACAGGAGAAGGAGATGTGCATTCACTCTAGACAGTCACTAGGGGGGTTGAGGTGTGTCCTGCGCTGACTCAGCGCTGGGCTGAATGGACCCTGGTCTGCATTTAGAGTGGTGGGAGGAGTTTCCCTTGTACCTGAATGGGCCTGGTATGCATTTAGAGTTGTGGGAGGAGTTGCACCTACACCTGAATAGGCTGTGCCTGACTTTCACAATGCTGTCTCCGCCCCCCCTGCAGGGTGTCTGGAGCCAGGGCTTGGGATTGAATGGGGGTGTTATGCACTTCTGAAAGTGGTTTGATGGGCCCCCAGAACAAATACTTTTGGACTATAAGTACAGGGGCTGTGACTCCATGATGGTAGACACTTCATGGACTTGTAACCAGACGTTGCTGGTTCTACACCAGAGGACTGCTGGACTCCCAGGAGGAACCACCTTGGCACTTGATTACTCTGAAAGTGCTAACCTGCTGCCTGTAGGGCTGAAATAAGGACTGCCACTTTGCTCTGTGGACCCTTGTGGTGGCCTGCCTGCCTGCGCCCTGCTGGTGTGTCCCCAGTGCTCTCCAAGGAGGGCTGCATATGCCCCTTGTCCTGGGACAGAAGGCTTATGGTGAACGCTTTATTGGGCCACCCTCTTGCAAGAATAAGCGTGTGTGGTGCACTTTACTATGGGCTCTTGGCCCTCACTTAAGCATGTGGAGCACTTATGATTTTGGAGTCCGGGCATGTTCTCTCTGGCACCTCAGCGCGTGTGAGCCCTTCCTGGGTGGCATCCAGCATGTGAAGAGTTGCTTAGCGCTGGACAGAGGAGCGCTTTTTGGTATGGACAGCCTTCCTGCTCTCAGCAGCGTTCGTGCCGCAAGCTGTGCGGCTAAAAAATATCTGGATTTATTCCCTGAGACGCTGCTGCGCCGTGAACAGCTGTGGGGAATACGCTTGTCGCATCATGCCCTCATCATGTGGTTCCATACTGGACTGCAGCGCCATACGTCATCAACGCTTCCCCCGCAATGCCAAGGAGATCCTGGGTCGACAGGAAAATGAAAGCCTCCGTCCACCAACCCGCCCCCAGGGGTGGTGCTAAAGTGGAGGCATTGCCATAAGCTCTAAAAGGGAGAGCCGCATCTGTCCTTGGGACTGTGGCGGTGGGGTGCAGAGCGTGGGGACCAGGCGAGGTCCCCCACATGATCCTGAGATGTCTGCCCTTCTTCCTGCTGCAGCAGCCACGAGGCCCCAGAGAGGTCCCGGACACGCTGGGAGGTCAATGTCGCTGTGGGAACCCTCAAGTCAGGTGATTGCAACAGCTGCCATGCACGTTTGCGGGCAGCTGCTCTGTAGCTCCTCATTTTTCTGTGTAAAGCTGCATTGCTTCTCTGTTGGGGGTGGCGAGCCTCACAGGAAAAGCGGCTGCCATGCACATGCGTGGGCAGCAGCCTTTGATTGCTTTCAATGCGGGGGCCCAGAGGTCCCCGCTGAGCCTGCTGTGTGCGACCCCCCCACTGGTTTTGCTGCACATGGAGGAGCATTGGCACTCCTGAATCGAATGGGTGACACGTTGGAGCAAATCCTCCACGGAGGACCCAACTACAAGTTTGTTTCCAGTGAAACCACTGTATTTCTTATATTAGGAGCGCAGGGGCGGCTCCTAGTGTGTTTATGGCGTGTCTTGGTTTCTTGGCCATGAGGGGAAGTAGTGATTTACATGCTTCTTTTCCCCAAATGTGTGCATCACCTAACTCTGCTATAGTAGTAAACAAAATTGCCCCAAATAATAGGCCTATACATCTAGTCATGGTCAGACAGGCCTTTTAGTTCACCAAACGTTTCCCCGATGAACTGGAGTCCTTGGAGGCTGGGTTTGAAAGCCCAGGGACTCTCCTGGTCGGTGAGGGATTTAAAAATGGTGGGGCACACAGACAAGCTTAAAAACACACACATAGTCATAATTATAAACACACACAATCAATCACACAGCGAGTCAGGAAGGCAAAATACATAAAAGTTTAACTTACCTTCCAGCACATCCTCATGCCTTCCAGTCCATGACTCTTACTCCTCCAAGGACGAGGTGAAGTAGGAAAGCAAACTGCACCTTATCCAATATCCAATCCAGACGCTGCTCAGAGCAGTGTGGTCCAAAAGGCACTGGAGCCCTGTGCCTGCCCTTCATCCCAGGTGTCTAAGACAGCTGGGTTGGAGAGTTTGAATTCCATATGTTGGTTTGGCAGTAGCATGGTAGCCGGCCAAACCTACATGTGCAATTCACACTGAAGGGGCCACTCCTCATTGCTGCCAACCACCTGGCAACAATGATGCACTGGCCCCTCCTCCCACACTCCGTTCGGCAGAAAGCTGAAAAAGTAATATGGTGATAAAAACATTTTTGTTACCATTTTATTTTCCGGCTTTCTAGTAGCAGTGTGGGGGGGGGGCGACGCTCCTCCGCTCGTATAAAGGCACCGCCACTGCTCCTGCTGCCTCTGTCACTTTCCCCCAAGATTTAGCGGCTTATTTATGAGAGCCCTGCACAACATTTGCACCATGTAAAGTGGTTCAAGCATGATGCCGGGCGCTCATTTTGATTTATGAAGCCACACAAAGCCACCCTGCGTGGCTTTGAGTGGCTTCATAAATCATGAGTAAGGAGACACAGTGAAAATCTCTGCGTCATCGTACTCTGCACCGCTGGTAGGCATTCCATGGGCGTTGCAGTGGGTTTTCCCATGCAACACCCATAGAATTCGACTCTGCCCCAGATTTACAAAGTGATGTAAACCTGAGAAAGCGCCACATCCATATGCCTCCCGAGGTGAGGCCTAACGAGGAGAAATATGTTCATTTTTCCTTGTGTTTTTGCTCTTTCCATATGTGCTGCAGAACAGCACACATTGAAAGAGGAAAACCCCTCTTTGGATTGTTTTTGTGCAGGAAGGTGCACCTTCCAGTACAAAAACAATCCTGAATACAACGGAGGCACCCTTGCACCATAGTGCAAGAGTGCCTACATTGGCGCTAGGCTGCCAAAACTGCACCAGCGCAGGGAGAAAGGACAGGAATGCACCATATTGATTAAATACGGTGCATTCCTGCCCTTTCACTGTGGCGTAGGGCAGTGCAGCAAGGTGCCTCGCTGCGCCGCCCTACGACAAAACCCCCCTCCTAAATGAGTAGGCAAAGGGAGGCTTCAAGAGCGAGAGAATGGGAGAGAGGGAACGGGTGGTAGAGAGAAAGTGATTAGAAACGGAGAAGAGAGAAAGTAGAGAGACCGAAGAAAAGCGAGATAGCTCATGGAGACGATGGGAGCGGGAATGATTTGAGCATTTATGCCAGGACTTCTTTTGGTTCCTCCGTACGGCCCTATATCCAGTATGGAATTAATTTTTATTTGGCCAATTGTCCAATTTTGTAGCAGAGAGCTATGCACGAAGTTTCACACTCAGTTCCCCCAGGGGTCCGATCTTTTAATTATGATTTCTAAGGCCTTGTAGGGTGGATTTGCTCCATCCTGGGCTCATTGTTTTTGTGGTGGCAAGCCCTAGCCACTAGAAGCATTTTCTTCAGGCCTTTTAACCTTTAAATGTGATTTTTGTTGGGGAGCTGATTTTCTTGCTCTATGTGCCAGACCTTCTTTCTGCCTGCGCTCCTGGTACTCACTCCTTCTTAAGGGGAAACTGCCATGGCCCAGCTGCAGCCAGAAAGCAAAACACCCTCACTGCTGCATTCCCCAATAACCACAGCCTTATGGCCGCTTGAAGGGCATCTGTGTGTCAGCAGAGTCAAGGGCCAGTCCACAGAAGTCCCATGGGAACATCCAGGGTCCCCCAGCAGGTCCATTCCACAAACTATTACTCAGGGGACATAAGGTGGCCAGTGCCACTGGCTTTGGAGGTACCGATCCTAGTTCTGGAGGTCAGCTGGAGTTAAAGTCCATCAGTCCATCCATGCATTGGCATCCGGTAGCTTCTTCTTCCTGCTGGGCATTCATGCACCATTGTCATTCGAAGGTCAAGTGTATGGGTACAGCCATGGCCTGCACCCATTCTGGAAGCGGAATTGGGTCCCAATCATTTCCCAAAACCTGGCGCCTTAAGACACTCCATCTAAGAGGGGCACACATGTGCATAATGATACACTGTGCACCCAACCATGCACTTGTTTATATAATGTTGGTGTATGTCTCTATTCTTCATTGGGCAAAAACACAAAACATCTGTCAAACCAGTTGAATTCAATGATATAAATGATATTAATAAAAGGTTTTAGCAACCACCACCTATCCAGTCTGTTGAGATTATACAAATATAGCCGAAAAAGTAAACAAAAAGCCATATTGCATGGGAAGATTAACATCTGACTTCACAGATGATACAATAACTGTTCACTACGTTGAAGTCCATCTGGATAGTTTTCAGTAGTGTGGTGGATAATGCTGTGTAACGTAGACACTCACAGGACTAAATTCTTTAACTCCACCCATACTCTTCGCAACCTATCTTACCTTCAAGGCATTCCAAGCCCTGAGCCTATAATGGGCACAAATCACAACATCCACTATTGCTCCCTATGCCCCTTATCTGATGCATTTTTCCTGATAAATAGTTCCATTCAGTATCTCTCAATTTCATGGCATGCAAAGTTAAGCAATCACCATGCCCAGCTCTTGGCCTGTGCACAGAGCTGCTCCATGCAATCGGGATTCAAATTGCTGAATGCATCCAGAATTTTAGTGCTCAATTTGAGCCAGTGGTTTCCGATGGGGGCCACCGGCACTAATTTTTAGGGCCTAGCACTTAATTGTCTGCCTCAGATATTTAGCAAGAGAAGAAAAACACACAAAGTGGAAGGATAGGAAGAGAAAGACAGAAACCGCCACAAAGGGAGAAAGCAGGTACCTGCATGAGTGAGGTGAAGGGGCAGGGAGTGGTTGGTAGTGGCGTAATGAGGAGGATTTAAGAGTATGTGGCCCTGGAAATCAGTGAGCTGTCATTTAATTGCATGAGCCTCAGGGTTCTAAATGAAACTTTGGGCACCTGGCATTCACTCACTTACAAATTAAGCACTGCAGAATTTGGTTAACCAAAGGCCTCATTGAAATCATAGTACATTGCAGTCTAAACCTGCACATGGGTACATTTCAAATACTGTCTTAAGTGAGGGCCATATTTCTCTACATGGCCATTTTAGCATAGGTCACTACTTTATTTGTAGTAAACATTTGGACTTATCATATCATATCTTCATGGTAAACTGAGCTCTCCTAGGGGCAAATTCTGACGGTTAGAAAAAAAAGGAAAGCTGCAATAAGTAATTACAGATTTATATTGGGGAATTAAGAAAGTTATGGACAAAAAGGTAATTTGCATACCTTTTAAGAGCATATCACTACATCCATTGATTCAGACTAGCTAGCAAAATTATGATTTGTGTTTTAACTGTGACCAATTGACTACATGCTTGGCAAACCCACACGAAACAAACGGCCTCAGTACGGAATTCACAAAGTAACTATGGCAACCAGGGAATGGACATTCCCCTGTGCCGTAAGGGCCGAGAGTACGGAATTGCCACCAAATATTTATCACTGCATCATGTTTGCTACAAAACCACTAAGGTTGTAATTTTGATGGAGGCAGTATTACATATTACCACAAGTATTGCGTCATTATTGCTGGTACATGGTAATGATTGGATAACTAAGTGAAAATGAAACACAACCACCAATAAACGAACGCCACCCGAGCTGAGAAAAAAACATTTGGAGTAAGAGCCACATTACACACATCATTGGCAGGTTTTCACTGAAAAATATAATTTTATCAGGCTGCTGGTAATATTTTTGACACTCTTAGCATGTCATGGAGAGATGTGCCATTCCAGGTTGGCTTGTACCATCTGAAATCTGTGCTTCTAAAGGTACACCACTGTTTATTGCAATATATTGAAGTGTGCAGCAATTAAGTGAAATTTTCGAGTCATACTGTAGTGCACCATCCTGAGGTGCATGGTCTCTGAAAATATGAGTTAATTGGCCCAACTGGTTTTTCTATACATTTGAGTTTTTATGTATCGATATTCAAACCTTGTGTCAATGCACATTTGATGAGTGATTATAAGTGTTACCTGGTCCAGTCGCGGCTCCTGGAGGGAGTGCTGCGGGGCGGTGGGGCGGGGGAGGGGTAGGGTGGGGGGTAGTAAACTCCGGCATACGGCCGGAAGGAGTGAAGTACATAAATAAATAGAGAAAACGAATTACATTGTGCGCGCCGCATCGCCAAATGGCGATGCGGCGCGCAATGTAATTCGTTTTCTTTATTTATGTACTTACCTCCGTTCGGCCGTATGCCGGAGTTTACTACCCCCCACTCTGCCCCTCCCCCGCCCCACCGCCCCGCAGCACTCCCTCCAGGAGCCGCGACTGACCTGGTCCTGCATGGGAGGTATCACTGGGGATGAATCAGTGGGACTTACACACATTTCGAAGTGCAGGTATTTAGATACCTTGCTATGTTTCAGGTGGGTCGTGTTTTAATTCTAGCTGATGTATCGCTGTAACTGATGATATGGCTGTCTGTGCGATGTTGCTTTCTTGGGTAGATGTCTGTAATGCATGCCTTCTCGATCCAGAGTTCTCTATGAACATTGGTCTGTTTCCATGAGTTTTTGCAGCCATCCATTTTGCACACTAATAATCTGCCTGATGTGTGTGTGCTTTCAGCTGTGATCCTTGTGCAATAGTATATTTGGATACATCTCCCTTAAATGATCTGAGTTATCAATTTGTCTCCGGGATGTCCACCCTTTTTCAACACTTCTTTTTCACCTTGATGCAAATGATCATCCCAGCCTGTCTTTGCGACCATCATACTCATGTTCCTGTAATCATCTTGCAAACAGGTATCCTCATGTTCAACTTCCTCAATCTATGCCTCCACCCTAGAAGTGTCAGAAATATTTGAATCCTGAAGTGACTTTGGCATCCTGTTGGTTATAGTTGACATCAGTGGTTGATTGTACATGTCTACTTGCAGTGTTCGCTGAGGAGCACATAAGGGGTGGCACATTCGGAACTAAGATGTGAAGGTGTTGATGAACTTAGCCAGTGCATGGATACTCCCACAATTCCTTGTGCGCGGAATGAAGTCTGCTCTGTTTACTTCAGTAAGCCCTTTATGACCTCTGGAGGACGCATCAAAAGTTGTAGAATTGCAGCATCATCCTTGCTATGGTTCAGGACTGCACATTCATTGAAATGCAAGCCTGGGCCTCTTATTCACTTACTACACAGCTATCACCTCTTGAGATGCCATTTGGGATGGCTGGTCAGTGTGTTTTTCCTTTTATTTAACAACTGATCAAATGCAGCTTCATTTGTATGTACTGGGGTTGTCTGGTGGCACTGCGGGTACCACCAGCGCTAAGAACTACCACTATTTTAGCACAGAGGTAACAGATAGATTGATAAATACCACACTTATCTACAGCAACATCTTAGCGAGGGTAATTTACCACCGCTACCACTGTTGACCTAGCTTCTACAATTTACATCGGGGTGTTCAGCATGTCCGATTTTCAGAATATAAACCTGGACAACCTTACTTTTTGAAAGAAATGTGGGAACACTCCAGCAAATATTTCTATCTTGAAAATCTGTCCTAGATTTGGCACTCCAGGGCAAACCTCCTGGCGCCAGACGTTCTTTCATATTTATCACCCCCTCAAATGTATTAACAGAGACGAACTTGGTCATGGGCAGAATACTGATATCTTTTATACAATGTGCTTTTTTCGTGAAACCTCTTATTGGAAGTTACCCGGGTCATTTACTGTGTTTGGGGCTATTTTGCCATCACAATGTTAGTGTACCGTATTTGTTGAAAGAATACCAGAAAAGAAAAATTATAATTGTATTATTTCTGCGTCGAGGGAACTGTACCTTCTGGCAAACTCTTAAGATATAAAAGTAATTCACTCGTCCATGGCCTGAAAGTAAACCTCCACAACTCATATCCGCGACTGCTTTTTATAATTTATTGTGCTAGCTTATGCAAACATTTTTGGAACCTGGATAATGTGTGCTATCTTTTTGCCGTTTGCACTAATAATGAGGCTGCAGGTGCTGGAAAAAAACACGGAACATTGTTTATGCTATTGCAAAGATTGGAATGGTGCGAAAACAATTCGCGAAGGACTATTTATCCTGTACTGCGTTAATTGTGAACAAATAGCAAACCTTTATATTACCTACTGCAGGTGTGCTACAGGTTAAAGGTTTAAAACTGAAGCTTAAGTAGTTTTCAGGTTAATTTAAGCAATTACATAATTATTTTTTGAAGGTGAACATTGAAAAGTGGCAGATAGAATTTATTTCACCTACCCAAAGCGTTCCACATGTGTTTGTCTTTTGGAATAAAACTCAACAACAAAAAAAATCTTACCTCATTAATTGGATCGAAAAAAGACAACATCAAATACTTATCATTGTCTAATAACTTATTTTGTTTTATTATTTTCATCCTATTCATTCATTATCTTTTCCTGAGGTTGAATTTGATTATTTTCGGGTATTAATATCAGGTAGAATCCTATCAAACATAGTAGCACCCCTCACCATCGGCACTCGCTATACCTGTAATCAAGACAGAGGAGAGGTCGAACAGCAAAAGGGCATGGCAGTGGGTAAAACCAGTCTTTGTGTCCAGGAGAAGGATATCATGGGAACTTAGATTGGTGTCATCCTTAGTGGTACATTTCTGTTAGTTTAATAGTCAGTGCATATACAGCTTTAGCTAAATATGCCACGATTGATTCTCTTTCACTGGTAAATTGTGGTGTTTCTCACCACAATAATGACAGTCTGTAAACAAAGCCTGTAATGTGTGCTAGGGAGAAGCACTTGTCTGGAAATGGTGCATTTTGTGATTCCCCACCTGAAAAAGTTATATTTGACCAGAGTCTGCGAGGGTAGATTTGCTAACATTTCACGCAACACAGCGCAGCAACCAAACTTACTGTGCTGCATTGTATGAAAGAGAGATAGGATAACATCGACATGTGACTATGATATGACGCTGGTTCTCTTTCCTTCTACGCCGGTGTTCTTTCACCCTACCTTGTGGAAGGCACACACCCTTGCGCCAGCTTGGATGGGTGAGTGCGAGATGTCTAGCTTAGGTTTTGTGCCAAAAAGATACTCTTACAGTAGAAAAGACTATGCTGAGACATAGTTTAAAATGTTTCACACATTGGATGTGGAGCAGCGTAAATTTAGGCTCCAACTTCCACACGTCATTTATGTGCATTTACATTCAACCTATGCATTCAATGTGAGTCTAACTTCATTAACCCGAATATTTCACCTTAATAATATTGTAGTAGGCCATCCCTTTTGAGCACGTTAAGAAATCATATGAAGTTGTACTGAGTTGACTAATTAATGTAATCACATTTACTGAATATATTTAAACTTTAATAATGATTGTTCAATTGCAAATAATTAATAATTCCGCAATGTGATTTCATTTGTATTCTTGAGTTACAGTGGCGGCTAGTGACTATTGAAAGTGGTATATTGAAAGTGGTGAGGCGTAAAAGTCATATTCGACTTTTACGGAGTGACTAAAGCGAATGGCACAAACTTAGTCAAGGGGTTTCTTATTGAAGGAAATTGTTTCCACATTCACCAGCCAGGCAGATGTATGTAGGCGGGCCGTGGCATAACCCACAATACAATTCTGAAGAAGTGGGAAGGCATCTTAAATGAGTAAATGATGGAGCACAGTTAGCCTTTTTTGTCCTAATTCACCCAGTTACTACATGTAAAGAGTACTGCCTACCCTTTCACTTGCACATTCATTGCATACCAGTTTGGCTACAGAAATCATGCTATACTCTGGTAAAGACGTAGTAAAAGATTCTTTCAGGCGTAGACTACAGAAGCCATTGAGTGACTAACTGGCCACTGTAGAAAAATGCATTTTGTATGAGCAGAAACCTAATTCATGGCTTCTAGGCATCAGTGCTTCAGACAAATTAAAATAGAAGAGGACATTGCATTGATATTCATCTATACGCAAGTGTATCCATACGTGCTTTATGTGCCAATAGCAAGCTCACATTTTAATGTTTTGAAATTTTATTCATGATGCTGGAATTTAGTTTTGTACCATATTATGGTGACTAGTGCTAGGGGCTGCCAAATAAAATGATGGTGTATGGGCTACTATGAAACAATTATGCCAGGAGACTTGTGGGATCAGTTTGTTCATACTGCAATTCAGCACATCAGCTGGTGTATTTGTAAAAAGAAATGGTGCTTTTTAAATCATAGGCACAAGGAGCAATGCTTTCTGTAACCAGAAAAATATCACCACGAACCCTGATTGAAATGTGAAAAGCCTGTACTTACCTGTGTTAGAAATGGAATGAGCGCTTCATCTCACCCCTGTGGTCGTGTTTTACAATAAACTTGTTTCCGTCAGCATTGTGCGCATTTTTTTCTGGCCCTTGGTTTGAAAGGCATTTGGTAAAGTGCTGACATTAGTGGGGAAATCTCACAGGCACTCTACGAAACCTACAGCGTGCATGTTTCTATAAAACTGAAACATGCGCACTGTATCTGATTACTGTATGGGACCTGGCGTCAGTGATGACGCCTGTCACATGCACTGCCTCCAATCCGAACCCTCGCTGATTGACATACTGCTTTCGGAATTCCAGGCTGCAGTCTGAAGCACCCAAGTGCAATCAGTCAGAGAGGGTGGGGTTCATCAGGGTAGAGGAGTAGCCCTACGCTCCGGCAGGCCGCAGAATCAAGGGCTTAAATCAGACAAGCCCTGAAAACTCTGCGACATGCTCATGCGCAGTAAGTGCATGAGCCTGTCCGTGCTGTGACTGCCTGACCCTCGCGCAGAGCAAGGGTCAGAAGCTATGCGAAATGCTGAACAATCAAGACTTATGGCAGGTAGGATTCATATATTTTAAAAAATGAAAGAGGCAAGAAATATGGGGGGCATTGCCCCCACGCCCTTTAAAAGAAACCACCCCTGTTGAGTTAACTTAACTTGACCTTAGGCCTTAGCTGAACATTAAACATTTTACAGTTTGCCAGTATGTTGTTTTTCTCTGCTCCTCATGTGTGTTATCGGCTTCCTCATTAGTTAGAGAAAAAGTTTATTGTTATGTATTAGACTGATAGTGAGTCCTGAGAATGGAAAGTTGTCAGCAGGTATTGAGGGATGAAAGTGAAAGGAGCCTCCTGTACCCAGCGAACTAGGAAGATGCAACTCTCATGGACAAGCAGGTGTGTACCTAATTGCGTGAGGATGAGAATTTAGGATGTTTACCAACTCCCAGCAAATGCTATCATGGGATTGGCTCTGGGCTGTGGGAGTGAGATATAGATGTTCTGGAACCTTCGATTGTGCTTTTCATTAGTGTTCCATGGTTACTTAGGGGCCTATTACGATGGCGGGCGGAGACACGATCGCGGTGCCGGCAGTGGCGTTAACACCCATTTACCGCACGCCGCCAGCGGTCTTCACGCCCGCCATATTAGGATGGCCACACATTGGCCATTTCCCACCCGCTGCGGTGCGACGCCGACCGCCATCAAAGTGCGCCCGCCACCGCGGCGGAGTGAGCCAATCACCACACACCGCCGTGCGGAATGACGTCCTGTCCGCCGAAGATATCACGATGCCGGAAACATGGCAGCGCACCGCGACGGAGAAACCGCACAGCGAGAGACGGCGGAGACACCACAGCGGAGACAGAAAAGAGACACCCGGGACACACCGCGATGGATCCTGCCCTACACGCCTTCCCAGTGCTGTACATGATACACCACCTGCAAGTCATCGTCCGCCGCGGACGCCTCCGCAGGTACGTACAGACACAACAGTGCAAGTAACACAATACACAGCTCCAGGGTGGAAAAACTTCGCATGGGAACACCACACACCCCTGTGGGGACAGGCGCACAGCCATCACTGCACACACACATGTCCCACCTGTGACAAAAATACCTCACCTAATACTGCCCACCCATGTACCGCCATCATGAACAAATGTCCCGGTCACGTCACCGCCGCGGTCAGTGTGCAGGAAACCATGCACAAAACGCAGAGCCCAGGGCCAGCGCATGCCAAGGGCACCGTACAAATCGCACAGAGCCACAACTCCATCCACAACACACCAGCTACCTCCCTGAAGGGACACAACATGTGCCTCCCAAGTGCCACTCCTGCACAACAACCACACAACTACAGCCACACCATGCCCCACGTCCCAACAACTGCATATACAGCCACAGCAGGACCCTTTGCACAGGAACACATAGCACAGAAGCCCAGGCCCCAGCCAACACACACACCACAACAACATCACACACAAGCCAAGAACACTGAGGCCAGGCACAAAATGTACACACACACAGTTGAGGACCAAACACTTCACTGCACACACTATCTGACAAGTCACACACACACACACCACCCTGACTCACAGCTACATACACACACCACATGCCAGCAGTAATGGAGGACAACTAATAGGAAAGCCAAAGTGAGGTGCCCACAAATGGAAGGGCAGTGACACAACCATCAAGCATGTGTGATGCTCATGCAAGACAAGACACATGTGAGAACACACACAGCCCATCACAGCACACATGGATGACACAGTCAGTCAACACAAACCACGGTCACCCCAATGCAACAACTCCTGGAGACAGCAAGGACACCCATGTATAGGCACAGGGATTTAAGGAAGGCCCTGAACTCAAACACTGACCAGCCACACATAAGGCATCCAAATACTGGACAAGAGAATGTCTGCTGCACAACACACAGGGCCCAGTGACACACTACATGACAGCCAAGCACAAGTAGGATATGTCACACATACCTCCTCCCACAACAGCAACACACAATACTGCCATGTGCACAAAACACAACCACAGGGCTCAACAAGTACACATACAGGCACACCACTCCAGGGTGACACATGGCAGTAGTTGACAATGCAGGTGCACACACATCCACAGTCACAACAAAGTCACCCCCTTCACACCATACACTTCTCCACCACCCAAGTGCACACATTGGAAGTAAGCCATGGGACCTGGATAACTCATCACCACAAGATGTCCATACACCAACACTGATTGGCACACAGAAAGGAAGCTCACACAGACCCCATGACCCTGGCCT
Source organism: Calotriton arnoldi (assembly GCA_963921515.1). Lineage (NCBI taxonomy): Eukaryota > Metazoa > Chordata > Amphibia > Caudata > Salamandridae > Calotriton > Calotriton arnoldi. Next base: position 35,006 of record CAWUFW010021638.1, read on the forward strand.
GCCTGCCTGTAAGCCTGTGCCCAAACTCCCACCCTGTGCTGCCATTGCCCAGAAACCTGACATGTGTCCACCATAGATAACATGAGCAAAGAAGGAAGATGACACCAACCACCTGCACTGCACCCATAAGTATCACAGTCAGGTAGAAATGAAGTGCCTCCCACCCCTGCAAAAAAAATGAAATGTGAGACAACCCATTGGCAATGTTGAAGTGGCATACTGAGCATGTGACACAGTAAACCATGCACACACAGAAACAACTTTATTCAGGAAGGACACTGACACAACTCACAGCAGGACCAACTGTGTTTATTCACAATTTGCATATTGAGACAACAAATTTGGGCAACAGCAAAGCCAGTGGGCATTTCAATATGCACAGTATTTACATGAGAAGCTGCACAGGCAGGGGGCAAACAGCAGTGAACCACAAGGCAAGTACAATGTGCAGAGTAGTTACATCAGAAGCTGTACAGGCAAGGGGCAAACAGCAGTGAACAGCAAGGCCAGTGGCCAGTCCAATGTGCAGAGTAGTTACATCAGAAGCTGCACAGGCAAGGGGCAAACAGCAGTGAACAGCAAGGCCAGTGGCCAGTCCAAAGTGCAGGTGAGGTACATGAGAAGCTGCACAGGCAAGGGGCAAACAGCAGTGAACAACAAGGCCAGTGGCCAGGACACAGTGCAGGTGAGGTACATGAGAAGCTGCACAGGCAAGGGGCAAACAGCAGTGAACAGCAAGGCCAGTGGCCAGTCCAAAATGCAGGTGAGGTACATGAGAAGCTGCACAGGCAAGGGGTAAACAGCAGTGAACAGCAAGGCCAGTGGCCAGGACACAGTGCAGGTAAGGTACATGAGAAGCTGCACAGGCAAGGGGCAAACAGCAGTGAACAGCAAGGCCAGTGGCCAGTCCAATGTGCAGAGTAGTTACATCAGAAGCTGCACAGGCAAGGGGCAAACAGCAGTGAACAGCAAGGCCAGTGGCCAGTCCAAAGTGCAGGTGAGGTACATGAGATCCTGCACAGGCAAGGGGCAAACAGCAGTGAACAGCAAGGCCAGTGGCCAGTCCAAAGTGCAGGTGAGGTACATGAGAAGCTGCACAGGCAAGGGGCAAACAGCAGTGAACAACAAGGCCAGTGGCCAGGACACAGTGCAGGTGAGGTACATGAGATCCTGCACAGGCAAGGGGCAAACAGCAGTGAACAAAAAGGCAAAGACATTGTGCAGAGTAGTGACATCAGAAGCTACACAGGGAATGTATGCAACTCTACCATGCCATGCCCAGCAACAGAGTAATGGGCCTGACAATGGGCATCACACGCACCCCTGTGGACAGACAGGTGTGTGAGGGTGACCACCACTCAGATGGGGCTGTCTGTCGGACTTGGAGCTGACTGTGTGTTGGGGTCAGTTGGAGGGTTGCCCTGGGCAGTGGGAGTAATAACTGTGGAAGAGCCAACTGTGCTTGTGGGAGCTGGGGGGCTGCTTGGACCAGGTGGGGTGGTGGCCCGGTGAGGTGGACTCATGCCCTGGTGATACACAGTGTGTGCCGGAGATTGTGGAGGGGTGCCTCTCCACTTCTTGGGGATCCTGAAAGGTTTCCCTGTCTGGGGATTGAGGTGAACTGGGGCAGACACAACAGGTGACCCCACTACCAAAGCTGATTCTGGTGTGGATGGTGACCCTCCCTCTGGGGACATGCTGGATCCCGCTGTGCGCTTGCCTGGTGTTTGCCGCCGCCCTGCCTCCCTCTGTCCACCAGCTTTGCCCCCTACAGTGTCCTCCCGTGCTGGCTTCACAGGGCTTGGGATGGGAGTGGAGGTCAAGGATGGATTATCCATGGGGCCCTCATCCTGTGTAATGTTTGCAGGGAACACCTTCTCAGTGGGTGTGGAAACTGTCATTTTGCCTCTGCGAGACGTCTTTGGGATAGGGGAGTCTTTGGCGGGGGAGGAAGGTGAGGCCTGTGACCCTGATGCTTGTTTCTTTGCTTTGTGGCCCTTGCTGTCGCCTGATGGGCTTTTCTCTCTGCGCTCTGGGGTGGCCTTACTCTTATGTGGGGATGGTGTCTGCGCCCTAGTACGCTTGGGCTGCTGCTGCTCCTGTGTGCTGCAGGTTCTGTATCGGGACTTTGGGGTCCGTTGAGCATTGTCACTGTCGTCAGAGGTGCACAGTGACACGGGGCCGGACCGAGTGCTGGGAGCCACTCCCTGACTATGTGCCTGTTGCAGGGCTGCTGTCACAGTTGATGACAAGGACTGCACAGTCCGGTGTAGCCCACCTACATCGGAATGTATGCCCTCCATGAAAGCTATAACCTGCCCCAACTTTTTGTCGTGCTCTTGGAAGGCATTGAGAAGTGCTGTCTGCCCCACACACAGCTGGCGCAATAGCTCGACTGCTTCTGCACTGAGGGCAGCAGTGCTGACATGGGCTGGGGCAGCTGTGCCCGGGGTGAAGGTGACTCTTCCCTTCCTACTCGTGCGGACACGGGCAGCACCAGTGGAGGTTGAAGGGAGGCTGGTCAATGGATGCTGTGTGGTGGAAGAGGAGGCCGAGTCCCCGTTCCCTGTACCCCCCAACATGGATGCGTCACCGCTGGCGTCAGATGAGGTAGAGCTTTGTGTCTCCGGCTGTGAATCCTCTAGCAGACTCCTGTCCCCCTCCTCGGCGCTGGTCACATCTGTGTCAGTCTGCTCCGGCTGTTGCACTGGAAGCCTCACCACTGGTGTCCGTCCCCTCTCCCTCTGCACATATGGGAGCTGCTGCATAGGAGAGAGAAGTACTGTGAGATGAGTGGCATCAACAGAACTAACACGTGCCAATACATCTGCATCCTAGAAGAGGTGTGCAGCACATTGCATGCCACCCTGTGCACACATATATCTTGCCACCCAAAATATCAAGCCAACGGTGCATGTCCGACACACATCCTGCCATAAGTGCCCCAGGTGACTCACACAGCACACCATCCTGCTGTTGGCTCACATCAGACACAGCCACAAAATGGCCTGTGCACACACACTGTCCCGATGGTGGCAAGGATGAACACCACAACATGGTGCACATCACCTACATGGATGGAGCAGTAGGGGACCACACAGACCACAACATACCAGCCCACAATGACCCTGCACACATGCCATCCACCATATCGAGTTCATGGGCACATCTACTGTTGCACATTGGCCTCAGATGTCTGACTGGCAGACATCTGAGGTCTGGAATTGCACGCATTCTTTGAAAGGCATTCACAGTTGGCACACTGGCATTCCCATCCATCTGAATTCACACACTACCCCACAGCAGAAGGTACCTGAAGGCCACAACTCCAAATGTAAGAGAGATGCACAGTGCTAAAACTGACTTCATGAAGCACCGTTTGGGCAAATGCATGGCACATACACCCAGCACAGAGGCCACTCACAACACATTGCACCACACAACCAACGTCACACAGCTGACAATTTGCACACTCTGTAGACACATGCACCCACTCCCATACAAAGGCAGCCTGCAACACATACTCACCCCTAGCTTGCTGCTGATGCTCCTTCAGTTGTCTGTCCAGCTCAGGTTGTGTGACAGCCAGGATGCGGACCATTAGTGGTGTCATGCTGCGCCTAGCCAATCTGCCAGTCCGAGGGAGCAGCCCCAGCGTCATCTCGGCCACGTTCTTGCTCAGCCGGCAGATGTCATCCCACCTTTTATGACAGTGGGTGCGCCTTCAGTTTGACACACCCAGATCTCGCACTCTGGAGGCAATGGCCCTCCACACGGCTTTACGCTGGTGGACCTTCAGCTGCAGGCATGGGAGACAAGAGGGGTGAGGTTCAGGTGACACAGTGCACAATGACAACACAACGAAAATGCAGTAGCACGACAGTGACTCATCCAAAACTCCAGCTACAACTGTAACCGAGCCAACAATTGCTGTGAACATGGTACAATGTCATTGGTCAATCAGACGTACAGGCATGCATGTTCGATGGTGGACACAGTACCTCCACATCCCATTCACATGCAGGATACCAACACAGCAAGCGACGTGTAGTCTGGCCACAGCTACTGTCTGCAGTTACCTACAACTACACATAGAGAAGATAGCAAAACATGTGACTTGTTGTTGGACTCACTGTGTCCAACACTGCGCAGACCTAAGTGTCCTAGCCCTGTGAAAGCCTCACTGTGTCTTGGAACTCACATAGAGTGATAACAACTGTCATACACACCCTTCTCCCACGGCTGCTCCTGTGCAATCTACATGGCAGAGATGGGACTTAGATGAAGAGGCGTGAACCAAACACACATGGAACACACTGTACATGCAGTGATGTGGACATGTGGCATTTGGCGGGGACTGTGCAGGGCAGGTAGACTGACACTGAGTGGGTAAATTGGGAGGCTATCAAAATCTATAAGCTTGAAATTAAAAAAGCTCAGGCCTCTTACTTTGAGGAAAAAATGTCTTTAGCAGCCAACTCTCCCCGTGAAACATTTCGAATTGCAAACAAACTACTAAGAGTTCCTTCTCTCCCCGATACTTCCTTAGCCACGGACCATCACTGCAATAAACTTGCAGAATATTTTTATAATAAAATTCAAACGATATATGAATCCTTTGCCCCACCCAATAGTTATACTATCTCCCACTTAGAGGACTCATATACAGGGAGTAAGGAAAACTCTTTAAAGACCTTCCCCTCAATGAATTACGAATCACTACAGACAATTTCTGCACTTGTTAAGAGCGGGTCACCCAGAGACCCTGCTCCACCCAAGATGCTGAATCAGGTGGCAGAATCAGTTGCCCCAGTCATTCTGGATTTGATGAACTCCTCCATAGACGCAGGGGTGGTCCCCCCTTGGAAAAAAGCCATGGTCAGGTCCCTGTTGAAGAAACCTAGCCTGGACCCAGACTGTCTGGGCAACTATCGACCTATCTCGCTACTCCCAGGAACTAGTAAAATACTGGAGAAACATATCAACTTGGCGCTCTCGGCCTATTTTGAATCTAATAAACTTCTTCACCCCTCCCAGACTGGCTTTCGTCCCTGCCAAGGTACTGAAACCGCCTTATTAGCAGTCGTGGAAGAATCCAGAAGGATCCTTGATGCAGGAGGCTCCTCTGCCGTGATCCTTTTGGATCTCAGCGCTGCCTTTGACACGGTCAACCACCTCATTTTGGTTCAACGACTCAGAAACCTTGGTGTGACCGGAGTAGCCTTGACATGGTTGCAATCCTTCTTGGAGGGAAGATCTTTTCAGGTGTTCGAGGGTGAGGCATCTCTAAATCCTGGCCCCTCCAATGTGGAGTCCCTCAGGGTTCTTCCCTGAGCCCCACATTCTTTAACGCCTACATGTCCCCCTAGCGGAAATTGTTCTCCTCTACGGGGTGCACATTGTGACTTATGCCGATGATACCCAATTAGTTGTTGCACTTAACCATTCAGATAGGGTTTCCACCTCCCTATGTATCTGCCTTGAAGAAGTAGCCAGGTGGATGAAAGACTCTTATCTAAAATTGAACGGGGACAAAACCGAGCTTATGCTTCTTGGTAACCCTCTCTTTTCAAGGCAGACACCATGTGGCCAGCATCGATGGGCGTGGCACCTGTTCCTAAGTCTGAAATTAAAAGCCTGGGCGTCTGGCTGGACTCTGATCTTAGCTTTAAAGTCCAGGCCAGAAAGGTGGTGGCCTCTTGCTTTGGCACCTTAAGGATGCTCCGTAAAGTGCTCCCTTTGCTTCCCTTTCAGGCAAGAAAGCTCATGGTCCAGGCACTTATTCTTTCACGCCTGGACTACGGCAATGCCGTATACCTTGGAGCCCCAAGTTCGGTTCTCGTCAAACTGCAAATAGTGCAGAACTGCGCCGCAAGAATCCTCATGGGGACTCAGAACCGGCAGTCGGCCAAACCAGATATGAAGGCTCTCCACTGGCTCCCCATCCGGGAGAGAGTCCATTTTAAGGCCTTATGCATTACCCACAAACTTATAGGAGGAAAGGGACCAGAGATCATTTCCTCCTTGGTTAAGCCCTATCGAGCCAACAGGCGACTACGATCAGATGAGCAACACCTGGCAGTCGTCCCCCGAATCAAGAGAGTTAGAAGCGGTGGTCGGCTTTTTTCTTACAATGCTGCCAAGCTTTGGAACTCTCTTCCTCTTCAGCTACGTGGGGAACTTAATCACCTTGTCTTCCGCAGGCTGTTGAAAACTTGGCTCTTCCCTAAATGATTCTGTGAAGCTTCAGTTATCCTCCAGCGCTGGGATGCCTATGGGTAGCTATGCGCTTTATAAATGCTGCTTCATTCATTCATTCACACAAACGATAACTGGCCAGACTCCTGCATCACCAAAATGCAGCTGCACTGTATGGCTGACACTACAGAACATGTCCCTCTACTCAGGATAGGCATGCAGGGTAATGTGTGAAAGAGCCCACCAAGCCCTTCCCGCTGTAGTGAACATGATAGGCAGTGCATGTCAGAGCCCCACAACCACTGAAACATACCGAAGCACCTCCACCTCACGTGTGCCCACCCTGCACTCTCACTCACAGTCTGGGAGACTTACCACGACATTAGGGCCGCCATAAAGCCTTGGGTACTGTGCAAGCACCCCGTCTACCAGGACCTCAAGCTCCTCGCTGGTGAAGGGACTGGCACGGATCTTCTGAGTCCTCGACATCACAATGGACATGTGGCAGCAGCAGCACATTGAGGGTGGCAGCCAGCAGTCCCTTGAGGCAGCAGCAGCAGGTGCAGGGTGGCAGCCAGCAGTCCCTTGAGGCAGCAACAGCAGGTGGAGGGTGGCAGCCAGCAGTCCCTTGAGGCAGCAGCAGTAGGTGCAGGGTGGCAGCCAGCAGTCCCTTTAGGCAGCAGCAGCAGGTGTAGGGTGGCAGCCAGCAGTCCCTTGAGGCAGCAGCAGCAGGTGCAGGGTGTCAGCCAGCAGTCCCTTGAGGCAGCAGCAGCAGGTGGAGGGTGGCAGCCAGCAGTCCCTTGAGGCAGCAGCAGCAGGTGCAGGGTGGCAGCCAGCAGTCCCTTTAGGCAGCAGCAGCAGGTGCAGGGTGGCAGCCAGCAGTCCCTTGAGGCAGCAGCAGCAGGTGGAGGGTGGCAGCCAGCAGTCCCTTGAGGCAGCAGCAGCAGGTGCAGGGTGGCAGCCAGCAGTCCCTTGAGGCAGCAGCAGCAGGTGAGGGTTTTCAGTCAGCAGTCCCTGGTAGCTGTGGGAATGTGGTGCACCCTCCCACACATATATAGGCCCCTGGGGCTGTGTCAGTGGTCCCAGGGTGCTGCAATTGGTGTACCAGGTCTGCCTCATTCAAATACATCCAATGTCCGCGGTGGCGGTGCACGCCTACCGCGGTGGTGCATCTTTTGAATGCCTCCAGTGACCGCCTCCGCGGTGGTGGTGCACGCCTACCGTGATTTTCAAACTCGCATCAGGCTACCGCGAGGCTGTTTCCCATTGGCTGCAAGGGCATGGTCCATGGCGGTGACACACCGCAGGGGCCAGCCGGTAGGCACCGCCATATGTTTGCCAGACAGTGCCTGGAGTGACCGTGATGTGGGTAGCGGTGCATGGTGACCACCATTGTCACATACATATCTGGCGGTGTCTCCCGTGATCATGCCTGGGTTATGGGCAATGCCAGTCCGCAGGTGTCAAGCGGTAGGCACCGCCATATGTCTGCCAGACAGTGCCTGGAGTGACCGTGATTTGGGTAGCGGTGCATGGTGACCGCCATTGTCACATACATATCTGGCGGTGTCTCCCGCGATCGTGCCTGGGTTATGGGCGGTGCCAGTCCGCAGGTGTCAAGCGGTAGGCACCGCCATATGGGTGCCAGACAGTGCCTGGAGTGACCGTGATTTGGGTAGCGGTGCATGGTGACCGCCATTGTCACATACATATCTGGCGGTGTCTCCCGCGATCATGCCTGGGTTATGGGCGGTGCCAGTCCGCAGGTGTCAAGCAGTAGGCACCACCATATGTCTGCCAGACAGTGCCTGGAGTGACCGTGATTTGGGTAGCGGTGCATGGTGACCGCCATTGTCACATACATATCTGGCGGTGTCTCCCGCGATCGTGCCTGGGTTATGGGCGGTGCCAGTCCGCAGGGGCCAGGTGGTAGGCACCGCCATATGGGTGCCAGACAGTGCCTGGAGTGAGCGTTAATGGAGTTGTGCAGTAGCTGTGCTGCACCTAACGTGTCCTCCAGCTCTCTGCATAGGCCAACATGTACAGTGCCCAGTGTCTCAACAATTGAAGGGTCCTCATGAGGGCAAATGCACAAAAGGGACATGTCACTCCACGTCACCAACACATACCATATATGGGTCGCCAATACATTGCATGGGCACATACACTCGCACATGTCACATGTGCTGTGTAATGAAATGTAGACTGTCCAGTTAATGTGTTGCATAGCATATGTAGATAATGGTCAATGTCTGTGTGTGCAATGTAACGCACAATGTCGTCTCATTTACTGAACTAGGGGCATCAGCAACTGGCACATTGTCCAATGCACATACATGTCCCCCATGCTCAGCCGGTGGTCAGTGTGAAGTTGATGTGTGCCATGTGCAACCTGTGTTGGGAGGTGTATCAGGGCCAGCCACATGGTGTGTTAGGGTAGTATTGCAATTAGTAACATATGCTGGGGGTCATACTCACAGGTATGCACACATATCTGTTAGTATATCACACTGTGCATGCGAATGAGCCGGAGGGGTGCACAGATAATTGCTGCTGGTAAGGGGACAGGTGTACGAGTAGTGTGCCTGATGTGTACCTACTTGTGAAGTGCCCTGTCGGTTAATGGTGCATGTTGTAAGACTTGGGAATGTGTCTGTAGAAAAAATTGATGTGATGCACATTTCATGGTCTTCTGCATTGACATCTGTGCATTTTGATCTGTCCTAGGAGGAGGAGGCCCAATATCCATCGTCCGTTCACAGTCCTGGCAGACATGGAGAATGAGGATATAATCCGCAAATTCAGGCTGGACCGACAAACCCTATGTGCCATGTTGGAGCCCCACCTGCAGCCACGTCGAACATATCCAACAGCTTTCACCGCAACATCTAAGGTGATGGCATGCCTGCATTTCTTTGCAACAGGCTCATTCCAACACACGGTCGCAAGTGCAGGCGGGATGTCACAGCCGATGTTCAGCATGGTGCTGAGGGATGTCCTGTCGGCCATGATGCTCTACAAAGACAGATATATCCATTTTCCCAGGGGGCCTGAGTTGGTGGCTGTGAAGGGCGATTTCTATGCCCTTGGACATATCCCTCATGTTATTGGTGCAATTGATTGCACACATGGTGGGCTTGTGCCACCACAGGCACGTGAACAGGTTTACCGCAATAGGAAGCATTCACACTCGGTAATTGTTCAAGTGGTATGCCTGGCGGGCATGATCATCTCACACGTGTGTGCCAAGTTTCCCGGCTCAGCCCATGATGCCCACATCTTGCGCAGCAGCATCGTTCCTCAGCTGATGGCCAATCTGCTTCCGGAGCGTGCATGGCTTGTGGGTGAGTATGCATAGTGGATTAGAGTGGTGTGTGTGTGACATGCTGTCGTGTGGCATTTTGGGACTGCAAGGTTAATATGTGTCTCTCACACCCAGGTGACTCGGCATATCCGAACCGCCCATGGTTGCTGAGCCCATTGCGGAATCCCGTCACGCCAGCTGATGTGCGATACAATGATGCCCATGGGAGGACACGGCGTGTGATAGAACGGACATTTGGTCTCCTAAAATCAAGATTTTGGTGCCTGGACCGTACTGGAGGTGCCCTTATGTACTCGCCAGGGAAGGTGTGTCAGATAGTGGTGGCATGCTGCATGCTCCACAACCTGGCCATTCGCAAGGCAATACCCCTGATCCTGGATGACGATGATGAGCAGCCAAGGCCCCGCCTGCAAATCCACCCAGATCCAGTGACGAGGGCAGTGGAGAGGAGGAAGGGGTCGACATGCGTCGACAGCTCATCACCCGCTACTTCACTTGAAGGTGAGTGACGATGTAGAAGGGACAAAATGGTCTGATGGTGTTGCAGTTGCTGTGTGGGGTATGTGAGCTTGCTGACTGCAGCTTTGTGTTGACTCATTGCTGCCTGCCAATGTATGTGTGATTGGTTAGTGTGATACAGAATGTCTCTATGGTGACTGTTGCTCTGTGTAAAGTTTGTAGATCTGAGTACCTTGTTGACAAGTGTTGTGTGATGTGTGCGATGCCACACCCATACAAGTGACTCTTGTTCTGCAGTTTTCCCTAGGTCCCTTCAGCATCTCACTGCCTACCTACATTCCATTCCCCTGGACCATGTCCTACACGGTGAAGGTTGCACATCCTGTATTAAAGACGGAGCAGACACAACAACATGTGTGTAAGGTGTATTTATTTACAATTGTGACATGCGAGGGTGGAGAAAATGTGAAGGGGGAATTGAAGAAGTGAGTTGACAGTCATGGTAGATGAGCTACTTGAGTAGTCCCCACAATGATGTGGAGACCCAGTCCAACAGATAGATGCCATTCACATGGCAGTGTGGTGAAGGATAGTCCAAAAGGTCAATGCAGTGGTGCAGTGGTCTGCCATCATAGCTGGCTCGGGGACTAGCGTTTGGCAGGTGCTTTGGCACGTGAGTCCCCCTGGCCTTTCCTTGGACGGCCCCTTTTGCGCTTGACTGGAGGGGCCACTGCTGCAGGGACAGTGGTGTCTGAGGACTCACCCCCTCTGTGGACGCAGGGGAGGATGATGAAGTGTCATCCTGCTGCCCAACAGGGGAGGCGGAGGGGTAGAATGTTGCGCTGGCCTGTCCCTCAGAACCGCCACTAGCTGCCCCAAGAGGTCCACAATCTGTCCCATGCGTGTGTCCATGGACCTCAGCAGCAGGAGGTGCTCCCGAGATTCTTCCTCTAACCGGCCCATTCGTCCCTGGGCCTGTTGGTAGGCCCCAAGGACTCTGTTGATGTGGCCCAGGGCTTCCGTCCCAGGATCAGTTCCCCTCTGCATGACCCTGTCCCGACCACCTGCACTGCTGCCACGGTCCTGTCCGGTCCTCACATTGGCCCGCTGCATCCTCTCCCTGGCCTCCGCAGTCGATGTAGTGGGCTGCTCAACCCCTGGGGCAGGGAGGGTGTTGCGGCCAGCTGTGGTGGTGGTGGTGGTGGTGGTAGTGGTTGACACACAGGCCGTGACAGCAGCTGTCAGAGGATGGTCAGGGGCTGCAGCTGATGTGGTTGGGGGACAATGGGTGCCTGGGACTGGTTGCGGCCTGCCACACCAGATGGGCCAGCGTGGAGCTCCTCATCCAAGGAATCCAGGGAGTCCTCATCCAGTTGTCTCTGTTCCGGGGGGACTGGCTCTGCAGGGTGGTGTCATCCTCTGCAGTGAGTTCTTGGTCACCTGTGGGTCAGATGAGAAATGGTCATTGTGTTGCACCCAGCAAAGTTTGTGTTAGCAGTGTTACATCAACTGTTTGTACATCCAGCAGTTGTTCACTGTACAAATTTGCATTGACCGACATCCAGTGATGCATTACAAGCTGTTGTGGTACATGCATTACTTGTCCATATTGGGAGTTGTCAAGACATGACATGCACAATATAATTTTTTACATTGACAGTCTCATGTTGGCATCCAGTTATTGATCAATCATATGTCATCCATTTACGCGTATGTGTCACTTGTTGAGCCCTTGCAGCGGTTTACTCTGCACATTGAGTGAACATTGTAGTTTCATGCATACCTTTTCAATGTGGTGTACATATCTGTATTTGCAATTCCAGACATGCTTAAGTTTGCTTTAATTAGATCCTAGGTGGTCTGGACCACTGCTACTGTCAGATGGCATGTAGTGGTGTGCATGGTTGTGCTCGGAGTTCCATCTACATGTGTTTCAGACTTTCACACTTTGGTTGCTGTCACAGTTTCATTTTCTTAGGTGTGTGCACACTATAGTTGCCAATGCTATCTGGGTGTGCAGTTGTGCATTGAGAGGCCTGGTGTCCTCTGCCAACATGTTTTTTAAATGCATATCTGGCTGCATGTTGTGGCTGTTGATATGTAGTGTTTGCTGTTTTTTCCTTGTATTTGAGAGACCTCTCTGTGTGTGTATGATGATGGCTTCCATCTTGGTCCAGTGTGGGACAAGTCAGCATGATATGTCCACATGCCAGTTCTTTTGAAGTGTACATTGCAATGACTGACACATGCATGTTGGTGCCAGGAAGTAATGGGTCTTGTGTGCTGGCGGTCAGGTGGGCCCGTGTGAGTTGTTGTGCAAGCTTCCCAGCCCCACACACCCTGACCTGTGAGATGCGGTTACCTACCTGTGAGTTGGGTGGGTAGCATACATTGCCTGCCACAAGATTCTTATTGGGGGTGTAGTGTCCCATCCTCCATAGTGGTGGAACAGCATGCATGTTGCGTTTTGTGGGACGGATAGCCAAACACACTACACCGTCTCACTGTGAAGATGGCTAACTACCGTTTGAGGTGAAGGTGAGCAATGACATGGCTATGTGACTTGGTAGAAATTTTTGGATGGAATGTGCATGTGGTGAGCATAATGTGTGTGTGGCTTTTTGTACCCATTGATTTCAGATTACATTTGGTCATGGGGTATAGCCCCCCGTCACTGCTGTCCCACCTATCTGGCTGTGGGGTTCAGTCCCCCAACATTTGAAGGCAGAATAGGGCATGGGGTATAGCCCCCCCATTACTGTTGTCCCACCTATCTGGCTGTGGGGTTCACTCCCCTGACATTTGAAGGCACAATAGGGCAAGGGGTATAGTCTCGTAGCACAGTGGTGACATACAGCAGGGTGAACATCTCACCCAGCATACATTTCCACACTGTCATGGTTTCATGGTATTTGTGGACCTGAGAACATGAGCACAGTACTGGTGAAGCAGTTGTTCCAGGGCATCCATACACTGACATGTTGTGGTCAACAGTGGTGTGTGTGTGAGATGTACTCAGCCCTGTGCAGACAATGTGTGCTTTTGGGGCCAGACTATACCAGCACTGTTCAGACAGACAGTGTGAGATGTGAACATTGTCAATGCATACACACATTGGTGGTCCAAACAAGACACTTTTGACAATTTTAGTCAGACAAGGTGCTGTTCTGCAATTCAGTGCAGCACTGTGGTATCTGGGTGTGTTGCAGGACATTTGGGATGTGCTTAGTTTAGCATTGTGAGTCCCAGCTGCAGTGTAGTTTTTGGTTACACTGCACTTCCACTGTTTACATTGCAACACTGTGGTATGACATGGGTGATTTGCACTTTGCCAAAAAAATGGCCAGACACTGCTGCAGGGCAGCATGATCGTTGTTAGTGTTGCAGTGTGTGATGCCTGGCACAGTGCACACAATGTGGGTCATTTTTGAACAGAGACTTGTGCATGGTGACTACAACACAACTGTTTTGCATTATTTGTGTCTGTGACTGTGGACTAAGTGGCATGGTGTCATGTGCGGCTGCACAGACGTCACATGCCTATGAGTGGGACAAGTGCTCCATCATGCTGAGCTGTGGGAGTAGGGGGCCTGTTGTGAGTTGTGCTGCTGTGTCACCAATTAAGAACAACACTCCCGGTTGAAATGGTTACCTACCCGTAAGTTTGATGAGTGACATTCAATATCTGCCACATGCTTGTGGCTGGGGGAGTGCTCCATCTTGCGCAGCTGTAGGACAAGGGGGCCTGGTGGGAGTTGTAGTGCAGGCCTCCCTATTCCAAACACACCTCCCTGTAAAGATGGCTACCTACCTGTTAGGTGAGGGTGAAGCACACAATGGCTGAGGCATGCTTCTGGGTGGGGGAGTGCTCCATCCTGCTCAGCTGTGGGACAAGGGGGCCTGGTGGGAGTTGTAGTGCAGGCCTCCCTATTCCAAACACACCTCCCTGTAAAGATGGCTACCTACCTGTTAGGTGAGGGTGAAGCACACAATGGCTGAGGCATGCTTCTGGGTGGGGGGAGTGCTCCATCCTGCTCAGCTGTGGGACAAGAGGGCCTGGTGGGAGTTGTAGTGCAGGCTTCCCAAACACCAACCCACCTCCCTGTAGGGATGGCTACCTACCTGTTAGGTTAAGGTGAGCAATGCTATGGTTGGCACATGGGTTGGGGTGGAGGGCTCCATCTTGCGCAGCTGTAGGACAAGGGGGCCTGGTGGGAGTTGTAGTGCAGGCCTCCCTATTCCACAGACACCTCCCTGTTAAGATGGCTACCTACCTGTTAGGTGAGGGTGAAGCACACAATGGCTGAGGCATGCTTCTGGGTGGGGGAGTGCTCCATCCTGCTCAGCTGTGGGACAAGGGGGCCTGGTGGGAGTTGTAGTGCAGGCCTCCCTATTCCAAACACACCTCCCTGTAAAGATGGCTACCTACCTGTTAGGTGAGGGTGAAGCACACAATGGCTGAGGCATGCTTCTGGGTGGGGGAGTGCTCCATCCTGCTCAGCTGTGGGACAAGAGGGCCTGGTGGGAGTTGTAGTGCAGGCTTCCCAAACACCCACCCACCTCCCTGTAGGGATGGCTACCTACCTGTTAGGTTAAGGTGAGCAATGCTATGGTTGGCACATGGGTTGGGGTGGAGGGCTCCATCTTGCGCAGCTGTAGGACAAGGGGGCCTGGTGGGAGTTGTAGTGCTGGCAGCATGTACACATGTACCCATGGTGATGTTGCTAACTACCTTTGGGGGCTTCAGGGGGAGTGTCTGTTGAATCTGTGAGAGATGTGTTGGGGGAGTGTTGTGCACATGAATGAATTTGAACCTAGGAGGTATTATTTTGTAGTAGTGCAAGACAGTACATTTGTGTGATGTTAGGCATTTGTTTGTACTTACCAGCCTCCACTCCCCGGGTATTCCTGAGAGACTCTCTGGATGTAGAATGCCAAGCACCTTCTCCTCCCATTCAGTGAATGTTTTGAGTGGAACGGGAAGGCCACTGCCTGTCCTGTGAGCCAGCTCATGGTTCTTGGCTCTCTTCTTCTTGACCACTGCCTTCAGATCGTGCCACCTCTTCACGATTTTATCTCTATTGCATGGCACGGTCCCTACTGCATTTACCGTCTCTACTTTCCTTCTCCACATTTGCGTTATTGTTGCTAGTGGTGTCTGTTGGACCTGGTTACCAAACAATTGTGGTTCTACCCTGATTATCTCATCAACCATAACCCTCAACTCACTGTCAGTGAATTTGGGCATTCTCTGTGGTGACATGGTGTGTGATGTGTCAAGGTGTTTAAGGTGCAGGTTTGGAAGTGGTAGTGGTGGTTGTGATGTGTATGGTGTGTGCTGTGCAAAGGTGTTAGAGGTGCAGGTGTGGAAGTGGTGGTGGTGATGTGTGTGTGTTGTGCAGATTTGCCTCTCCTGTCATCTGTGGTGGATGTCCCCTCAGTTGTGGAGTTTTGCAAAGGATTGTGGTCTGTTGGGGGCTGGATTTATACTGGTGTCTGTGGGTGTGTCAGGATGGGGTATTGGTAGCAGGTGTGGTGTGTGTGTGAACCTGGGATTTGTAGTTTTGGAGTTTCCCATGGGGGTGTGTCTTTGGGCTGTGTTAGGTATTTTTGGGTGCATGCCTTGTTTGGTTGGTGCACTTTGTGGCCATGTTGTGTGGTTTTCTCGCGACCGCCATTTTTTTAACGGAGCATCCGCAGCGGTGGCTTGGCTACGGCGCTTCCGCCGTCTCACTGATTCATCAATGTTGTCGACCGCGGCGGTTGGAAACAGCGCACTGCACCGCGGCGATGTCCGGAATATCATAATTTCGATGGCGGTGTCTCCGCTGTGGTTGCGGTCGTTTGGGCTGTTTACGCTGCGAAACCGACCGCCGCGGACGGGTTTGGGCCTTCTCCGCAGGCGAACAGCGGTTTCTCGGGTCTCCTTTCCACTGTGGTTGGATTTTTACCGCCGAGGATCCTAATCTAGCCGTCGGTTTTCCCGCGGTAGCGGCGGGCGGTGATTTCCCGCTACCATGGCGGTCGGTTGTTCTTCCGTCCGCCATCGTAATGACCTCCTTAGTTAGGTTAGTTAGGGCAGACTTTTACCCTCACTTTGAAGGGAGCAGATCTCCCTGCTGGGTATTTCCCCAAGTGGAAAGCTTCTTGCTAGACACTCTTTCATTTGCTCTGAACTTCTACTGAGGTGTGCATTATGCTCACACCTTCTTTCCTTATCTTTAGAAATCCCCTACTTTCTTTCATGTGTTACTTTAGACAGGGCGGGTTTCTTTATGGAACATCTCATTTGGAAATTTTGCATTCTTTACATGTATATTGTTACTACACTTTACTTCACAATAATTAAATTTGGAGTACTTGAGCATCTCAATATTTTTGCTGCATTGACATATTTCCTTAATCATTGCAAATTTCATTGATGGTGATTTTACTAATACTTGGATAATAACCCCTTATGGTCTCATTCCATCCTCTGTAGTTATTGTGAAGTCGCATTGGTTTCATGGTATTTGAGATGTACTTTTGATATTAGCTCTGTCTCAATGCTTCAAGTCGATAGCCAAAGGTCCATATGACCAGTGGGGGATTCTGTTCGATGATTTTACCAAGAGTTTGAAATTAAAATATCCTCACTCCACCAGATGTGTGCTGCACAGTAGAGCATAAAAGCAATGTTCTATAAAGTTTGAAGAAATGAAAATGTTTCTCCTTGGTAATGCCTGCCTCGAAGAGGCATTATTTCTTCTCACAGACCCCTGTCTAAAATTTGCAGTAGACAGGACTTTTACCGTTAGGGCAACTTTCCAAAGTAAACCCCAGTTCTACACTTTGCACAGGTTTGTGCCACCTTTTTGCTAATGCAAACCCTTCCCAAAGTGGTAATACATTTTCTCCTCAGTTTCTTATAACTGCGTGACAATATTACACTGGAAAAACATTTCACTGCACATTTGTTAGGATATTTTTGTGATCAGAATGGTAATCAGCTACAGACAACATTACATTTTATCATTTTGTAGGTTGGAAAGAGAGCATGAATTGTATTACTGTGTTTAGAACTGCTTTAGGCTGTGTTATCATGGGCTTTAATTCAGTACACCTCATGGTATATAAATTCACAAAATGTTTACGGAGGGAGATGCTATTCTTCCCGACTTTTAGACAATCCATGTATTCATGACTTCTGTTAGATATCCTTCATTATCTCCTAAGCTCCTTCACGGATGTGGTAGAGAACAGTCATGCTATCCATTAAAATATACATACCTCCCATCATAGCTTTAGTGAGGGAATTTACTTCTGAATCAGAGCATGAGTAGAACTGTAACTGGGAAACGTCTGTTTTTAATCCTTAGAAATTAGCAATTAAAGCTGAGAATTAAATCATAATTCACGAATGGTGTCTATTAGCACCACTTTGTCAGCGAAGGACAGACACCATAGAAAGATCTCATCATATCATTGTGGTTGCAAGTTCGATGAGAGCCTGAGCATATCTGCTTCTTGAAATGTGGTTTGATAAACCCAAAACCAAGTAAGGAAATGCCATAATAAAGAATGCACAAGGTGACTCCATTCTCCTGTGCCATGTTACTTTCAGTTGTATCTGTTGTCCCATTTCAGACTGCAAAGCAGAGTAAATTAGTCTAGAAATGAAAGTAGAACCAAATGCTCCCAGCACGGATGTATTATAAAGCATGGCTTTACCACATATGCCTTTTCTACTCAGCCTTTACCAAACATGCCTTTACCAAGCAGATGCCTTTACCAACCATGCCGTTACCACCCATAGTAAGTATATCTAAGGTAAGTAAAACCATCTCACTCTCTCTCTATATAATTATATATATAAAGGGTAATATAAGTGTTAAAGGGACGTATGGGCAATTTTAGAATGTTTAGGGGTGGGTAGTGGTGAAGGAAGGTTAGGAGTAAATTAAAAATGGAGGGTGCCTTCAAAAGAAACACCCTCCATTTTTAATTTACCCCAACCTTCCTTCACCACTACACACCCCATAACTCTAAAATTGCCCATACGTCCCTTTACCAGTACTCACACCTAACCCCTAAAATTAGCTTTACCTCCCTTTACCACTACCCACCCCTAAACCTTAAAATTATCCATACCTCCCTTCACCATTACCCACCCCAACCCTGAAATTAACGTTACCCACTTTACCACTACCCAACCCTAAACCCTATATTTATCCTTACCGCCCTTTACCACTAACCACCCCATCAATATATATATACATGTATATATTTTCATATGTTATGTTAACTGTTATTTCTATAGCGCATAATCACCAGCAGGTCTCATATACCCTCTCCTTACCTATACTTACCATGCTTGGTAAATGCATCTGCATGGTTCAGGCATATGTGTTAATGGCTGCATGGTAAAAGCATTGCGTAGTAAAGTTGTTGTTGTAAAGGCTGTCCCCCCCCCCCATTCAGTAATGGAGCTGTTTTGAGGCTTGGGCACGAGTGTGGCAGAACATGGGGGGATATGTACAATGAAGTGGCGGAGTGAGGCGTTGGAGTGGAGGTTGGATATACCAAGCAGAATGTCCCTTTTTGCTGGGTCAAAGTCTTCCGGCAGGGCGGGGTTCTAGGCTGAAACTGCTAAGGGCCCCTCAAAGTCAGATATGTTGTAATAGAGCTCCATCTGAAGCTGTTGGTGTAAGCAGGAGTAAGCTGAATTTCATAGCCACCAAGCCCACTTCACTGCTGTGATAGATTTTTCTCCTTGCCCTGGACATTTTTTATTTCTGAAGATCTACAAGCAGGACATGTCTGGAAGCTATCACTGGGCTCCACAACAGCAGATACCTTTACAGAAAAGTTTCATCCAGATTTCAGTGTGGCAAGAAGACCCCTGTGTGTGTTTGGTTGTCTTCCTTGCTGAGCATGCACCATCCCTGGGCGAGCCTCAACACCTTGCCCCAGCCACCCAAAGCTGAAAAAAACATCAGTTCCACTTTTCTTCAACCAGTGAGAAAGTTCTTTTTGGCCAGTCTGCAAGTCGTATATTTTCAGGGCAGGCTTCCAGGCACACATCTGTCTCCACCCATGGATCCTTCTGTCTCCAATCCTGTGTGTTCGGATGGTCCTTTCTGAGTCAGGAGTCATTCTGATTTTTGTATAAGAGAATAGTCATCTTGGATTTGGGAGCCCTTCGGAATTTTTATAGTAAAGCAGAGACGAAGTACTGCAGAAGAAGGGAGAGGTAGAACAAGAGAAAAGACCAAATTAGGTATAGAAAATTCTTCAATCACTGGTTAGCAAACAGGATAAGACTAGCCTCTCACACCATCTCTTTAGAATATTTTTGGATCTGGGAGGACAATATCTGAAGAAAGAATACCCTGCTAGAAAAGAATGACCTCATGTTTGCTGCTCCAAAGATACAAAAGTTTTATAAAATTGTCGTAATAAACCTCTTACACTTTTGCATACATTTGAGTTCAGCGTTGTGAGTTTGGTTTTGGGGATCCTAAATGTATGAATGGGAATACAAAATGGATCCATTTATGTGGTGGTAGGGGAAACTTCTGTTTTTTGCCTTATTATACCCGGTCCCCGTCACTGGCAAGGGTACCTCTCAATATTTGATTAAAAAAACTATTCAGTACAGTACATGGCGCAAAGTACACTTTTATAATTTTTATGACCACTAACGTGATTCAATCTACCATTACATTAGATTTGTTAAACCAAGTGAAAAATAACGTTGAGTCATGTTTCAAGTATTTTCCCTAGGGAGGTGCGTAATAAAGATTTGGCACATAATCAATGCACCCTTCCTCAAAGATGATTCAGAGATCACCTTAGATGAGCATGTTACAGAAGAGGCTTGGGTGACCCATTTTGAAGACATTTTTGGGAATCCAGGGGCGGGCCCTCTATTGCCGTCAGGGTCTATTTCGCCCCTATCTGATGATAAATTATCCTTCGGTTTTGATGAAGTGAAAAATGCTCTGAACCAATGTAGCACGTTGAGGGCAGCCGGCCCTGACGTAGTACCAATAGATTTTTTCCTAACTAACCAGAAGCTTTGGACCCCTCTACTCTATAATGTTTTTAAAGTGGTAGCCCAAACAGGTGCCCCCTCCTCTTGGAAAAAGACAGTCATTATTCCGATTTATAAAAAGGGGGATAAGGCTATTCTGAAAAATTATAGACCAATATCACTCCTAGATGGCACAGCAAAACGAATGGGCTGTTTACTTCTAAATAGGCTAGAGGTTTGGGCCCAAGAAAGGAACATACTAATTTAAATCCAGTATGGCTTTAGAAAGGACAAATGGACTGTTGATCAGTGTCTTAACCTAAACTTGTTGATTGCCAAATACATCGCGGCTAAGGGAGGCCACCTTTACATGGCCTTTATGGACTTGTCAGCTGCCTTTAACTGTGTGGCCCAGGCGAAACTATGGTCAATAATGAAAGGCATGGGCATAATTAACTTTATCTGTGAGATGTATTCTTCTGCCACAGCCTGTGTTCGCTATGGGAGAGAGGGTGAATGTTCTAGGTATTTTGGAATCACCCGTGGTGTTAGGCAAGGTTGTGTACTTGCCCCTTTCTTGTTTTCGTTATACATCAATGGTATGGAAGTTGCTTTGACTGGGTCTACTAGCGATGTCCCCATTATCAATTCTTCCCCAGTGCTGCTACTTCTACACAGACAACGCAGTGCTTTTGGCCCGGACTGGCAATGCACTGCAGACTCTGATAGAGACGTATGCTAACTTTATGAAGAGTTTAAATCTTAGAATTAATGAATCCAAGTAGTTTGTGCTTGTGACAGGTGATAGACCCAAAAACCTGCCTAGATGGAACATGGGGGGGAGAAAACTTGAGGTGGTTGACTCATTTTGCTACTTGGAGGTATTATTTGACTCGAAAAATGCATGGCAAAACATGGTGGCTAGCAGAGGGCTCCTGATGGAACTAAGTATTGGGGCCCTCTTTAGATTTATAAAAAATCTTGGGTCTAAACCATTGGAGACAATAAAAAGAGATATTTGAAGCAAAAACAACATCTGTTGCTACGTATGGGGCAGCTGTCTGGGGAACCACCACCATATCTACCTTACAGAGAATTGAGGATTGATTTTGAAATGTCTGGTAGGGGTTCCTCAATCCTGCTCTTCCTATAATTGTCACACAGAATTGGACGTTCCCTTTATTACGGATCAAATTCGATCCGCCCCTCCTCTTTTGTGGCATTCAGTGTGAAGAAGGGAATCGTTAAAGCTTACACAAGAAATTTTGAGAGACTGCTTTAATCTTGATGATGTATGGAAAATAAATTGGTTGCAATCTGTAAAGAGCAGTTACTACTCCATCAGTTTGCCCAAATTATTTGATGATCCGCTTACATGTACGACTGTTTCAAGGTCGAAATTGAAAGGATTACTGATAGGAAAGCAGAGGATAGTGAGATGGGAGGCCAATTGCATCAGGTCTAGCTTTAAACAATACCATCTGGCACCCAGAATAAACACAAAAGATCCCACATATTTATGTTTTGTGACGCATTCCCAACATAGACACCTTTTATTGAGGTTTCGACTGGATTATATGCCTCTTATGTTGGGTTATCCTTCTAAACCGTACACTATGGATGCCCTTTCTGCTTCTCCATGTGATGCTAGCTCACCTCACTGTGATCTTCATTTCCTAAATTTTTGCAGTCTGTACAATGAAGAAAGGAAGAGGTATATCTGTCCACTCATGCGTAAAGCAGGGTCTAGTTTTATTTAGTCAATGTCGCCCAGCTCTATATTTATTAAAGCAATTATCTGATCCTTTCACCTGTTACTGCCTGGCTTTGTTTTTTTTGGTGTGCGATGAAAAAGAGGAAACAGGATTGGTAATGTGGGACAATGCAAATGAGATTTTGATTTCCCATACATGTTATTACTGTCTCATTTTTAGCTGAAAGAATGTTTTATTAAGCAGTCTTAATTCATATTGCTTTAATTGTATAGTATATTTTTATGTACTCTTTTATGATAGAAAATGTTATTGTATGTAGAATACTTTTTATGCCGTTTTTTAATGAACTGGCGAAATAAAGTGATGTTTGTTTTTTGTTTAAATTTGTTTATTGGGTTTTAACAAATTTCTGATACACAGTGCAAGCATGTCTTTTGTTACCAAATATAGGTTTTCAGATTTATAATAGCATTTCATACAGCACATGATCAGCGATTGTCATTATTATATTTCGGTTGTTACATACTTGTTAATACAATTTGCTTCATCAGTATGTTTTCAGTATAATGACTGGGTTAGCGTTCCCTTGGTTATGGAGTTATGTCTGTCCTCACACATGTTTGTGGGCTCAATGCAATGCCGCATGTATCGGGTGCATTCCCTTCCAACTAACGCCGACTTCAGAACTACCGGCTTATGTCTCTAACTATTAACTTTGGGATTAAACTGGGGTGTTTATTACGGGACGGAGGGAATATATGTCGGTGGTTGTCTTCCGTGTGATTGTTCGTATTGTGACAACGGATTGTGGTTGCAGTTGTGTGGGGGGACCATATCGGTTGTTCCTAGATTATAGCGGGGAGCTGACAATTGGGACTACTGTATTATGACCTCCTTGATGTATTCGGCCTGGTTCGTTATTTTCTTCAATCGGTCCGGTCGGGGGCAGATGTGGTGTCTGGGGCTGGGATGTCTCGGGTGGTTCCGCTCGTGCGGTCTGCTGTTTGAATTGGTGCAGTAGTTGTGCCCATTCCATGGATATGGGGTGTTTGCGTGTTCCTCTCACCTCTTCCTCTCTTAGTATCTCTTCTTCAGCAGCCCCACATTTCTTCACCGCTCCCACCCAGGCCTCTTCTAAAAATAAAGTGATGATGATGATGATGATTTTAATCACAACTAGGGCTGGTCATTAAAAACCTAAATAACATTCATAGTGAAATGAGTTTTGGGGCATATATTCACTGCAATGGCACACAATTCAAAATATGCAGTTTGCTGAGTTCTAAGTACTAAGCACAAAGCCATAGGTGTATTGAAGGCACACTTTGGGGGTTACATTAAACATATAAAATATTTTATCTACCTGGCAAAGGCATACTTCCTTACCATGTGACACTGCAGTGCCTTTAAAGTGCAGCCCAGTCAGAGTATTATGGTAATCCTGACAGTGATATATTTTTGTCATATATCTGGGTGGTGCAAATACACACTGCAGATGCACAAGATGTAACTCCCAGGCCATTGGGATATCTTCCGCACCATATACCACAGCTTAACATGAGAGTTGAATAAGCCAATTAGGTACATTGAATCCACAAAAGATTTTTTAGGAGAGAGCACAGGTGCTATACCACTGTTTAGCAATGGCAAATTGCACAGATTTCTAAAGCCAGCATAACCAAACAAAAAAACATTGACCATAACAAAAATAATAGTCTTTTTTATGGTTTTCAAATGTGCACACTTGACCACTGCACAAAAAAATGAAAACCATAACAAGTAAACTGCTCAGACATTTACAGACTGGAAGTGCAATTTCAATTAATTAATACATTTATTTCGGGGGAAACCTCCATGAAACACAATAATGTTAAAAATACATTAAAGTATACGTACAAAAGTTTAAAAGATTTAAAACATATATGACCGTGATCATGGAGAACTTGAGTCAATTACAATATAATTGCCTTATTCACTCACAATAGTCCTTCTTGCTTCCAGATAGATTAAACAGAATAAAAAAAATGTGCTCAGGCCAAATACAATGAGCTTGCCAGTGTCCGCCCTAAAAATTCTCAGCACTATTTGATAATGCCTAATACCAAAATTAGGGTGCAGTGGTCTAATCCAATTGCGTCAAGCAGTTCAATAGACTGGGAAAAAAAGTAAACAACATTCTCAATGGCATTAAAGCACATCTTACAGATACAAAGATCCAGGGAACGAGATTGTTATTTAGAAGAAATACAGCTCACAGGCAAGATACCAAATCTAAAGTTGACATAAAAACATTCCTCCTAGGGAGGATGACTATCATCCAGATAACATTCAAATTGAAGAATAGGCTTAATATCCAAAAACTGGTCAGAGAGACTACCACACTTAGATTGGTGCCAGCTTTCCAGGATATAATCCCAGTAAGTCTTTTTCAAGAGCGCCGAGTATGTCTATACGTAGGTCCTGGGCTGTGCCAAAGGCCATATGTGGCGTGGGGTTGGCGTTACGTATGCTAATAAAGAATTACTTTACCTTAATAAAACTCTAGAAATTCACTGAAAAAAGAACAAAGTTTAAAGTGAAGTTGTAGTTAGGTATGGTAATAATATCTCACTTTGCATTAAAAAAAACCTTAAAAATTCACTCAAAAAACAAAAGTGAAATGGAAGTTATAGTTAGGTGAACATATCAGTTAAAACATACCATTTTATACTAGCAAAACCACTGAAATTCACCAGTTATAATTATCTCAAATAACTTTAACTTGAGTCAGAAAGTAACTATAATTCGCCCACTCGACCTGCACTGCTAATTTCATCCCATATTACATCACTCATGACATGTAATATGACATCATTGATAATATGACTGTAACATCTGAAATGACATCATTCATGACAAGTTTGAGAATGGCCAGTGCAAGAGTTATAGTTACTTTAGGGTTTGAGTTACAGTTACTTGAAATAACTATAATTAATGAATTTCAGGGTTTTGTTTGTTTAAAATGGTACGCTTTAACTGACATTTTCACCTAACTATAACATCTGTTTAACCTTTGTTTTATTTCAGTGAGATATATATATATATATATATATTTTGCATTAACATAAGTATATCTGTTTCATGCACAACTTAGAAACAACAGCTAGCATAAAATGATAGTCAATTTGTGACACTAATTTGTCAAGATAAAAATTAGATTGGCATTAGTATGCTAAAGCAACAGAAGCTCGCTCGGGCAGGAAAATCTGTAACAGTGATTAATGTCAACTTGTCTATCTGACAACATTTGCGAGAAATGAACACATACATGTATAAATGTTATATCTGATCCATAACATTTGTAAGAAAAATCACCAGATTAAAGTTCATACTTATGACCATTTAAAAAAGATGCTTTCCCACTCTTTAATTCTATGAAAGTAGATTTAGCAAGATGATTGTATATTCAGTAAATTTCCCATGTTGATATGACCACGCATGTTTCTTTTCCCACCTCTCCATTGTGAGGTTGGCATAGTTTAGTGCATCAATTGTTTCCATGTCTGGTGGAAAATGTCATTGCCAAAGAGAAAGTTGTTGATGTAGCCAGCCCCTTAGGAGAACCACTCCTGGCATCAATAAAAACAAAAGACAGGTGGCACTCCGGTTCATTCCACTTCGCCAGTTTACAAACGTGCCCCACACCAAACAACACAATGGGGCATATTTTCAATCGAAGTGGCGGAGCGTGGCGTTAGCCTCCTTGGCTTAACGCAGTGCTCCGCCACTTCTGAAACACAGGGCTGCACCATTTGTGTGCTGCTTAATGCAGCACACATAGAAGTTGCAAAACGTCATTTTATTTTAATGATTGTTTATGTGCAGGAAGGGACACCTTCCTGCACATAAGCAATCAATGGGGTTTTGCTGTTTCCGTGTGTGCTGCACAATGCAGCACACATTGAAACAGCAAAAAGGAGGAGAAATTAAACATTTCTCCTTGTTGCACCAGGGTAAGACCAGGTTTTCCCTGGTCTTAATTTTGGCAATGCCCCATATTTAGGCCACCCTTGTAAACATGGGGAAGCGTCAAAATCAATCGACGTTGCGCTGAAACACCCATTGCCCTCCCCTTTCATGATAAGTATAACTTGAAAAGTGCCTTATTTACAAGGCAGCGTTAAGTCCTGTTAAGTGGCTTAATGCTGCCTTGTAAATAAGGAAATAGGGGCTTGTGAATATGCCCCAATGTGTTTCGACTGTAGTGTTGGTCATGGGTGGCTTCATTGCTTACATTAACATTATACAGAGTCCTTTTATTGTTTTAATACTCAGCTTGCTGGGAAATGTAGTTCCAAGATACTGCATGTTTCAAGTTGCAATGCTAGTCAAAAGAAACATAGTGTAATTAAAACAGTAGTTCATACAAACCACAATACCATCAGTGCATATTCAAAAATTAGCAGCGACAATGCTGTTTTCAGATTGGATCTAATTCTTCGCAGATTACTGCTTATACATGGGAAACGTAGTTCACTTATACTGTGCTACAGTATTCGTTCCTCAACCAGGAAGTATGGCTCGTGCTTCTATTATAATGACATTGGCTCGTGGGAATCGTAGTTTGATTAATATTACTCTGCCCATTTGATCACTAAGAGAGTTCAGCACATCACTAGAAAGACCAATAGATTACTGTCTTTCATGCACTTTGCTGTTTAATTACTGTTAGTTAAAAGCAATTGATCATTCTAATAGCTCATTAAGTAATTCGTCCTCTCAAGTACAGTCTTACCGCTTTTGGGCTTACATTATAACTGGGGAGCAAAACCGCAATCGCATTTCAGCCTGTCAAGGAGAGACAGCCTTATATGTCTTTAGCATATTTTTATTATCTTGCAAAACTAATTATCTTGAGGGCACTAGAACATCCGGAGTACTTTCTTTATCAGATAAAATGCTGTATAAATCCTTATTGATTTCTGCTTTAAAGATTTTAATATTCAATCTTAGGAAGTCGCATAACTTAATACTTGAAGGTATGTAAATGATCACTAATAAGAAATTGCAAGAAGGGATGGTATACATATATTAATAGAAATACAGTCTGGGATGTCAAGGGCTGATTGGCAAGTTGTGTACCAACTAATCATTTAATCGCCTAGTGGCCAGTCAGTAGCAAATTCTCCATTCTGGTTATGAGGACTAGGCACAGATCTGTATCCAAAATGAAACCAAATAACCGATTTTTAATTGTAAACATTTTGGTGGTTTAGTAGTAGTTTATATCACATAGACCAATGAGATATAACACTGAGCTTTAACACTGTTCTCCCAGCCCCAAAGCACATTATAATCCCATATACTTTTTACCTTCTTGATAACATCAGGCCCTTACCTCCACATACCCTTTAGGTGCACATTATATTAGTATCATAATCCCAAATTCAGGTATCTTTTTACCAGGCCCAAAAAAGGGATGTGTCACAAAAAGTTTAGTAATGGTCTCGCCAAATTCGTGTCATTCATATGCTGTTCCATCGTGTCACATATTTGATCAAAGGAAGTCAAATGAATCTCAAGGGTTTGTGTTGATTAGCCATATTATAGGTGAGATTTTTAATTGCAAGAACTATCCATGGCTTAAGGCACCACTGAGTCACTGTAGGTGACTCTAATTTCTTCCATGTGAGTTGTTTCACTGCTATCAATTCGTCTCCGATCCAGAATCTCTTGTGTCTAGTCATGGCTTTGGCTCGAGGACTATTAACGGTGCTATCGCATACCCCATTATCTTTTTAATGTGACTTAGAATCGCTTACCTCTCACTACTCCACTTTTATTTTTATGCCCATTGCTTGTTCCTATGTGAATTGGCACTTCCATGTATTGTGTGTTTCAGTTTGTTCAATAACTTTCAACACAGTTAAGATCATCCTCTTAAATGTGAGTCACTTCGTTGTGAACTGCTTGAAAGTGGTCACAACTCTTCTAGCTGCAGCTTCACTAGCAAGAAGCATCACACGATGTCGCAGTTCAGCATGCTGCAGCGATTCTTCTTCTGATAGCCCAAACGTATTTTATATCAAGTTCTTTATACTTTTTCAAAGCACTCTAAATTGCAGTACCCTAGTTACTAGTACCCAAGTTAATGCTACTCAATGTACTGATCTTAACAAGAATGAAAAGCTGACCTGGCCTTGCCAAGAACTGAACCTGTGGCTTTAAGATCACAGCATATTTCAGCAGGAACTTTTAAGTCCCAGACTTAGTCTGTCAGCCATAGCGATATAAAGGTGCTTTACAGGGGTCTAAGTTACCAAGTTCTAGTGCTAATGTCCCTATTTTGAGGACTGTGCACACAATTATATAAATGAGATGCAGCCTTGGCTTTCAAACTTCAGGCTGCACATGCTGTTGTATAAGAAATTGCAAAAACAAAATAAAATTAAATAATAGAACATAGCATGGTTCAATGACTAGTAGTTCTAACGCTGTGCACATTGATAACACTGAGATGTGTACAAGATCAGTAGGCTCAGTACTTCTTAACAATCCAGTTCTAGCCCTTTTGTTAAAAAAACCTTATTTTTGATGCTTTGCAGGGGCATACGATTATCATTCCGTCAAATACATATAAACTAAAAATACATATATTGGCAGATTATAACAATATAAATAAATGTATTAGAAAGATATAGCAATAAAGCTTGCTTTCACTACCAAGAAAGAAAGATATATCTGGTGAGTAGTGTAACGTTATGCCAAGCAATATCATAGTACTACTCACCCAAAGGAAGCGTGGGATTTCAAGAGTTATTGGTTCACAGATCAGGTGGAAGGGTGTGAGCTATGCAATATTGGGACGGAACTTGAAGAGGCATGTCATGAGTTTAGACGTGATTTGTAGGTAGCCAGGTATGGTTCTTTGATTTCTATCAAGGTGACTACAGGAAGAAAGGACATGGAAAAATATGGGAGAAGAGTGTTTCTTTTGTGGGTGGTATGATTTGTGAATAGCATGAGTGCTTGGCTTTTATAACAACAGAAGAAGCAACATTATTATAATTTTCAATACATTTTTATTAAGTTTTAAAAAAAAGACTTCAAAGAAACACCTCTCTGACTCACCCTCCCACCCCCAAGTGTGAGAACACTCTGACAACCAATTACAATGCTTACTGCTCAACATCACACAACTGTACTCCGACCGAAGTCCTCAACCTCACCCCATTGATATGGTGCTGGATATTCAGTTCTCCTTTCTCACTGCCCTCCTGACCCAACTCCTCCATAGTGCATCCAATAACACAACTCTCCCCCCCCCCAGGATTTCAGTCCATTACCTCAATCCGAGCTTTCCAAGCACCCCATAATTTTTCAAACTTGGTTGGACAGGCCCGTGCTTTGCAGATCTGTTCTTCAGCTCTCATGCACCAGCTCATGTTGACTTCCCATTTCTCCACCCTCGGAGCCCTGGCACTGCTCCATTTCTGGATCACATCCCTCTGTGCCACCATTATAGCCATATTACAGAATAAATTGGTGCATTTGTCCAATGATTGCTCCTCCCACATGCCCAGCATTATTAACTTAGGCGTGAGGTCCAGTGGGGTGCCTATTACCTCTGGCACCCTGTTCCTTACACCCAACCAAAAGGGTATCAACCTGGGACACTCCCATAGTATTTGAAGTAATGTGCCCTGGTGTGTGCAACCTCTCAAGCACCTGTTGGACAGACATCTATTCATTGGAAAAAGCTGCATTCTTGTGAAATATGCCCTGTGTAAGATTTTTAGTTGTATCAACCTAAAGTTCCCCCATATCACTACCTCTCCGGGGTAACAGCATACCACCCCCCCCCCATCGTCCTCCAGTATGCCAAAATCTCCCTCCCACTTGTCTGTAAGTGCTCTGAGCAGCCAGGTGCTGTTGGCCAGCAAGGTTATATATACCGCTGATATGATGTGCCTGTGTAATGGGTCGCAGACATTCACGGAGGAGGTATTTGATTTTTTGTAACACAAGTACTGACTCAGCGCCAATTCATACTCCGTCTGTAGTGTCTCAAAGGGGATCAGACCCCCGTAGTCCATACGTCTCCCAGCTTCAAAATCCCCAGGAGGTCGCATTTTTCCCCCCATGACTCCCTGCAGTGGCGACATTATTTGGAGTCTTAATTATAGACACTGGTGCTAGATGAAACCACTTCATGGAGTAGCTCACAAAACAAGTTAGAGGAATGTTTCTCCTGGAAAACATTTGCTGGGTATACAATTGGTTCTTTGTGTAAATTACAATGTGATCTATAGAAATGTGTAAAATATCTATATTTTTTGTAAGACTTTTTTTCAATGAACTATTTTATTTTTGCCAAAGGGCTCGTTCTCTCTTTTCTATTCATTTTTATAAATGGTCATGCCTTGATAATTCCAGTTCTTTTTTGTTTCCTTGTATCCATAATGGCTTCTTCTTATTTCTCCATGTATTTTTGCTTTAGATTATTAAAGCTCAAAAACATAACTAAAATTTAGTTTAGTAATTTTGTTTTCAACAAATTTGAAGTTCGATTCTCAACAAAATCCACCATAAATCTAATAGTTATATTGTCTTGGGTGCTGCTTTAATTGTGATCAATGTTGCAACACAGGGAAGAAAAAAATGAGGTTAACTAGCCTGTTTAATGGGTGCTCATTTCACCAGTATTCAAATGTTTTATTTAACTACTAATTGTACATTTGGAACAACTCTTGTTAAACATGTAGGTGGAGTAGCGTATGTAGGTTTTGGCACAGTAAGCAAAGTGTGCATGGATTAAATTAAATAGCGGCAGTGGTAATCTTTGCATGCAATTCGCAAAGTACATACGTAGGTTTCCTGTTTTCAGTGTTTTCTTGGATTTCAGTGCATATTTTTCAGTGTTTTCACCATTTCTGAAAATCAGTATTTATCAGTGTTAAGACATTTTAGAATCACATAATAATGCCAGAAATTGTGTTTTTGCCAACGCTTACTGCCTTGTAGCAGGATTATCTCTAATGTAGGTAGCCTCATTTATAATTTACCGCTTATTGCGGTTGTTTCTTCCGATTGTACGTTCATACGGAGTTAACGACTCCGCATGAGCAGATAATGATTTTGCACCAAATTTATAGAAAACCATATCTTTAAGTAAAGATGGGCAGCCTAATTTATATTTTACCACTTATTGCAGTCGATTTCCGCATTGTCCACTCACACAAACTTAATGATTCCACATGCAAAAACAATAATTGATGGACAGAATGCAGAACAATGTCATACATTCACCCCATTACAGAGATCTGGGCCTAAATCCATCGCTTTTTGCTCACCCTGCCATTCCAGTTTGAACCCAGGCATATGCAAATCAGTCTTGACCCTGTGCCCAATGGGAACAGTCCAGCCCGAACTGCCAGGCCAGGTCCTCCTGGACTGGAAACAAGCATCCTAGGACCGGTTCGGGTTTCACCCTCATCAGCCGGGATAGCTTGACTCCAGCGGCATGGAGAGCACGGGACCCACGCCTGGGCATACCCGTCCCACTCAGGGTGACAAATGCAAAAACAACAATTGATGGACAGAATGCAGAACAATGTCATACATTCACCCCATTACAGAGATCTGGGCCTAAATCCATCGCTTTTTGCTCACAATGCCATTCCAGTTTGAACCCAGCCATATGCAAATCAGTCTTGACCCTGTGCCCAATGGGAACAGTCCAGCCCGAACTGCCAGGCCAGGTCCTCCCTGGACTGGAAACAAGCATCCTAGGACCGGTTTCGGTTTCACCCCTCATCAGCCAGGATAGCTTGACTCCTGTGGCATGGAGAGCACGGCACCCACATCTGGGCATACCCGTCCCACTCAGGGTGACAAATGCAAAAACAACAATTGATGGACAGAATGCAGAACAATGTCATACATTCACCCCAGTACAGAGATCTGGGCCTAAATCCATCGTTTTTTTGCTCACCATGCCACTGGAGTCAAGCTATCCTGGCTGATGAGGGGTGAAACCCCGAAACCGGTCCTAGGATGCTTGTTTCCAGTCCAGGGAGGACCTGGCCTGGCAGTTTGGGCTGGACTGTTCCCATTGGGCACAGGGTCAAGACTGATTTGCATATGGCTGGGTTCAAACTGGAATAGCAAGGTGAGCAAAAAAACAATGGATTTAGGCCCAGATCTCTGTACTGGGGTGAATGTATCGCATTGTTCTGCATTCTGTACATCAATTGTTGTTTTTGCATTTGTCACCCCGAGTGCGACGGGTATGCCCAGATGTGGGTCCCCTGCTCTCCATGCCACTGGAGTCAAGCTATCCTGGCTGATGAGGGGTGAAACCCCGAAACCGGTCCTAGGATGCTTGTTTCCAGTCCAGGGAGGACCTGGCGGGCAGTTCGGGCTGGACTGTTCCCATTGGGCACAGGGTCAAGACTGATTTGCATATGGCTGGGTTCAAACTGGAATGGCATGGTGAGCAAAAAAACGATGGATTTAGGCCCAGATCTCTGTACTGGGGTGAATGTATGACATCGTTCTGCATTCTGTCCATCAATTGTTGTTTTTGCATTCGTCACCCTGAGTGGGACAGGTATGCCCAGACGTGGGCCCCGTGCTCTCCATGCCACTGGAGTCAAGCTATCCTGGCAGATGAGGGGTGAAACCCCTAAACCGGTCCTAGGATG
Organism: Calotriton arnoldi; assembly: GCA_963921515.1. Taxonomy (NCBI): domain Eukaryota; kingdom Metazoa; phylum Chordata; class Amphibia; order Caudata; family Salamandridae; genus Calotriton; species Calotriton arnoldi. The sequence goes on from CAWUFW010021638.1 coordinate 67,403, forward strand.
CTTGTTTCCAGTCCAGGGAGGACATGGCCTGGCAGTTTGGGCTGGATTGTTCCCATTTGGCACATGGTCAAGACTGATTTGCATATGGCTGGGTTCAAACTGGAATGGCATGGTGAGCAAAAAAACGATGGATTTAGGCCCAGATCTCTGTACTGGGGTGACTGTGTGACATTGTTCTGCATTCTGTCCATCAATTGTTGTTTTTGCATTTGTCACCTCGAATGGGATGGGTATGCCCAGACGTGGGTCCCGTGCTCTCCATGCCACTGGAGTCAAGCTATCCTGGCTGATGAGGGGTGAAACCCCGAAACCGGTCCTAGGATGCTTGTTTCCAGTACAGGGAGGACCTGGCCTAGCAGTTCGGGCTGGACTGTTCCCATTGGGCACAGGGTCAAGACTGATTTGCATATGGCTGGGTTCAAACTGGAATGGCATGGTGAGCAAAAACGATGGATTTAGGCCCAGATCTCTGTACTGGGGTGAATGTATGACATTGTTCTGCATTCTGTCCATCAATTGTTGTTTTTGCATTTGTCACCCTGAGTGGGACGGGTATGCCCAGACGTGGGTCCCGTGCTCTCCATGCCACTGGAGTCAAGCTATAATGGCTGATGAGGGGTGAAACCCCGAAACTAATCCTAGGATGCTTGTTTCCGGTCCAGGGAGGACCTGGCCTGGCAGTTCGGGCTGGACTGTTCCCATTGGGCACAGGGTCAAGACTGATTTGCATATGGCTGGGTTCAAACTGGAATGGCATGGTGAGCAAAAAAACGATGGATTTAGGCCCAGATCTCTGTACTGGGGTGAATGTATGACATTGTTCTGCATTCTGTCCATCAATTGTTGTTTTTGCATTCGTCACCCTGAGTGGGACAGGTATGCCCAGACGTGGGCCCTGTGCTCTCCATGCCACTGGAGTCAAGCTATCCTGGCAGATGAGGGGTGAAACCCCGAAACCGGTCCTAGGATGCTTGTTTCCAGTCCAGGGAAGACATGGCCTGGCAGTTTGGGCTGGACTGTTCCCATTTGGCACAGGGTCAAGACTGATTTGCATATGGCTGGGTTCAAACTGGAATGGCATGATGAGCAAAAAAACTATGGATTTAGGCCCAGATCTCTGTACTGGGGTGAATGTATGATATTGTTCTGCATTCTTTCCATCAATTGTTGTTTTTGCATTTGTCACCTCGAATGGGATGGGTGTGCCCAGACGTGTGTCCCGTGCTCTCCATGCCACTGGAGTCAAGCTATCCTGGCTGATGAGGGGTGAAACCCCGAAACCGGTCCTAGGATGCTTGTTTCCAGTACAGGTAGGATCTGGCCTAGCAGTTCGGGCTGGACTGTTCCCATTGGGCACAGGGTCAAGACTGATTTGCATATGGCTGGGTTCAAACTGGAATGGCATGGTGAGCAATAAAACGATGGATTTAGGCCCAGATCTCTGTACTGGGGTGAATGTATGACATTGTTCTGCATTTTGTCCATCAATTGTTCTTTTTGATAATGAATCCACATGAGCATATAATGGTTGTGTGCCAAATTTATAGAAAACTGCTTCTTTAAGTAAAGCTGCATTTATCTGGTGTGTTTATTGGCCTCATAGACATGCGCTGTGTTGGCTAATTTTCCGCAACCAGCGTAGTTCCATTGAAGCATGCAATTGTGCATGCTGCAGCAGGGTTTTTTTTTCTTTGTACTTTCTTTTTTTGTTTTTTGCTCGAAAGGAGGAGGAGCAGCGTTGCTTCGATTGCTGCTGTGCTGTCATTTTGTTCAGGCATAGATGTAGGAATAACAGCGACTCTTTGTTCCTGTCATACTGCATGCAACTTTAGGGACAGTTGCATTCTAGGAGCGCTTTGCTCTTTGTTGTTGCGGTGCTTACCCATTCAACCCTGTTCTCCAAAACAAACAGGGGCTTTGATTTAAAGCCCGTTGCGCCGCCACTGTGCCACTTTTTGTGACTCACCGGTGGTGCATCTTGCTGCCCCATATTTACAAGGAGATGTAAAGCCACCCTGCATGGCTTTTCGTGTCCTTGTAAATACGGCCCCTTTACACGTAGCGCTATGCATGAAAGGGGCATGCCATGGGTGTTGCTGTGGGTGTTCTCACGCAACACCCATGACTTTTGCCGGATTTCCAGATTTACATGAAATCGTAAACCTGGAAACGCATCAGAATGCTACGCCTCCCCAGGGAAGGCGGAGGGAGACGCAACAAGGAGAAATGTTTTCATTTCTCCTCGTTTTCGTTTTGTTTCCTCTTTTTATGCAAGCTGCATTCAGTAGCATGCATAGAAAGAGGAAATCATCTCTTGTGATTGTTTTTGTGCAGGAAGGTGTCCCTTTCTGCACAAAAACAATCATCCCTGCAATGCAGGCACCCTTGCACCATAGTGCAAGGGTGCCTGCGTCAGCGCATGGCACCCCATTGTGCGCCAGCGAAGGGGAGAACAAAGGGATCTGTCATATCATTGTAGATATGATGCATCCCTTTGCTTCCAAAGTAATGCAGTGCATTGCACCCAAATGGCTTGCGGCAACGCACTGCGTTACTTTGTTGTAGATAAGGCCCATAGTACCTACCGGTAAATTAGAATAACCTGACCTTCATAAGTAAAACCGCCACCTCAAACCAGATGGAGTAAAAATATGTTCCACCACCATCGAGTGACAGCTTCCAGAAAGTTTAAATAGAAGGTTGAAGGGAAAATGATACAGTTAAATAAAAATATGTGTGTTTAATGCACATTTTCATCAACCTTCATTCCAGAACACCGTAATGTCTGGGCTGATTTTACTGCCCATTATTCCCTGGTGCAGACAGGCTATAAATATGAGGCTAAAGTGTGAAGCCCTCGCTTAGTTATTCCTCATATTTTACTTATGTTTGCTGCATTCTGCTCAAGTATAAATGAGGCTGAAAGTGGTGTGTAAGTGTCCAGTTGTGATATGTTTAACTCCTTCCCAAGCAGAACCCAGCTATATAAACTGCTTATTAAATAAGTAAATTCTGTCTCATGAACGTCCAGTCCATCCACTGTCTCAGATTTCCATTTGCTCTGCCATCCTTTCACCCACCCATCCATCTTCTCAAATTTTTATTTACTCTGCTATACTTTTACTCACCGATACATCCATCCATACTCTCAGATTTCATTTTACTATTCATTCATCCATCCATCACCTCAGATTCCATTTACTCTGTCCTTTCATCTACCTATGCACACATCTTTTTACACACTCATCCACCCACCCAACCACCCATCCTCTGACCCACTCAGATACCAAGAAGTCTCTCAGTTGTCTAAATGGGCTTAACAAAATAGGTTTTACAACAGCACATTTAACTTACAAATCTGACCTTTTTAACCAGCTAGAGTAAAAATATGAGTTCAACAACTATTATCTGTTTCTAATACAAATAGACAAGCAAGGGAGGGAGATGAATTTTCCCAGAGACTGCAACAAGGAGCCATATTATTCATATGCAATTTCAATAAAAAAGGACTATACTGCAGATACCAAGAAGCCTCTCCGCTGTCTAACTGAGATCAACAAAATATGTTTTACAGCAGCACGTTTAACTTTCAAATCTGACCTCATCAACCAGCTAAGGTATAAAGATGACTTCAACAGCTATTATCAGTTTCTAATACATAGAGACAAACATGGGAGGAAGATGATTCTCTTAGCAAGGGGTGAATTTATGCAATGCCAGTAACCCAGTGAAAACACCTCAAAAAGACCCCACACTAATTTATTAAAACAGTACACTTTTTACTATACAAAAAGACAAAAAAACAATGAATACTTTTCAAGTTATGCACGTTTTCAAAACACAGTGCTTAACATGATCACCTGTTGCAGGTTAAATGTCACAGATCCAAGCAGTGGATCGATAGATCAGTTTCTGCAGACCTCCTGCGTGGAACAGGGCTCAACAGGCACAAGCAAGTAGCAAGGGCTATGGGGTCACTTAGTCCGATGTCACTTCAAAATTAAATGCCGCCTTAGATGGAGCGCAGGTCGGCTACAAGCACACTCACAGGCCCCGCTGTGCACTACCTTGCCTCGGGAGGTGGTGATGTCGAGGAAACAAGGTGTCGGCCTCACTCCACGCTACCGAGAAAGTAGGCCATCAGCAGTCCCCCATTGTCATCAAACTCTGGAGGGCTGGATGCGATGCGACATCCTTGGCCCAGGGAAGCGAGGCTCCACATCGTCAGTGAACCTCTTAGGAGGAGAGGCTTAGAAGCGGTGTTGCAGGAGAGTCCTGGAATTGCCAAGACAACACATCGTCGAACCCCGTAGGACGTAGGGGGAGGGGATGAAGCCCAGCTTTGTGTGCGAGCCCTTGTGTTGCTAAGGCAATTTGTTGCTGACGAGACACAAACCCCGCTGGAGTGTCTTCCTGGGACACTGCGGGGTCTTGTGAAGATGCAGGGTGCTTAGGCTTTAACAGAGTAATTTGTTCAATCTTTTTCCAGGCAGCCAGGTGTGGCAGTGCTGAAAGGGTTTCTCTCAGCACTGCAGCATCTTTGGCAGAAGCAGGGCACTCAGTCTTTTCACAAGGTACACTGGTGATCGGGCATGCACTGATCTTTGTGAAGGGTACAGCTGCTGGACTCATAAGTGGCAGAGTCTAATGCAGCGGTAAACAGGTGAAGTCTTTGAGGGCCCTGAGGCTTCCTGAATACGGGGTAAGCACATCAGAGCAAGTTGCAAAGTGGCAGTCCCTCCTGGCAGCACAGCAATCAGCAGGCAGAAGGCCAACACAGCAAAGCAGTTAGCAAAGTGGCAGTCCCTCCTAGCAACACAGCTCCCCTTCTTGGCAGAGTCTCCTCAGGACCCAAAAGCGAGCTGAGTATGTGGTGTCAGGGGTCCAGTACAAATCCCAAATGTGCCTTTGAAGTGTAGGAGACATCAAAGAGGCTTTTGAAGATCACAGGGACCCTCTCTTTCCTGCCCTGGCTCCAGACCCACTACAGGAGGGTATGTAGCTCTTTGTGTGGGGACAGGTACAGCCCTATTCAGGAGCAAGCGTCAGTACCTCCCTCCCAGTCAGCCTCAGGAAAGCCCATCAGCCGGGTGATGGGCCATCAGGATGCAAATGTTACAACCCAGCTCCCTTTGTGTGTGATTGTCTTGAGGGAATGCACAAAGCCCAGCTGTCACCCAACCCAGACATATATCCAGAGATAGGCAGATGAACAGAATGGTTAAGGTAAGAAAATGCCAACTTTCTAAAAGTGGCATTTCAGACTTATAATTGAAAATCCGACTTCATCATAAATTGTGATCTTAAATTTCGAGTCTAGAGACATGAAACTCCAAATGTCTTTCTGCTCCCAATTGGAAATTACACTTAAAAGGTGTTTAAGCAATCCCAATGTTAACCTATTAGAGAGATAGGCCTTGCAGTAGTGAAAAATTAATTTGAGAGTATTTCACTATCAGGGCATGTAAAACTTTAAAGTACATGTCCTACTTTTTAAATACACTGCACACTGCCCAAACGGGCTGCCAAGGGCCTACCTTAGGGGTGACTTATCTGTAATAAAGAGGAAGGTTTGGGCCTGGCAAGTAGGTTTACTTGCCAGGTCGAAATTGCAGTTTTAAAACTGCACACACAGGCTCTGCAATGGGAGGCCTGAGCCATGTTTAAGGGCTACTAAGTGGGTGGCATGATCAGTGCTGCAGGCCCACAAGTGGCACCTAATTTACAGGCCCTGGGCACATATAGTGCACTTTACTCGGTACTTATAAGTACATCCAATATGGCAATTGTGGATTAGCCAATGTTGCTATGTTTTGAGTACAGAACACATCCACTTTAGAACTTGTTAGCAGTGATAATGTGCCCTGAGTCCTAAAACCAACAAAAACGAGGTCAGAAAAAGGCAGGAGGGAGACAAAGTGTTTGGGGGCGATCCTGAAGAAAGGGCCAGGTCCAACACCTATTTACAGCAATGTTAGATATATGAACATATCCATGCCAGATTGCTTTTTAAATCATGGTTTTTTAAATTATATTGGTATTGCTGTCATCATGTTTTAAGTGATTGTAACTGATTTTAATTAATCAAACAAAATTATACTTCACTACATTTGTAGTTCAACATTATGACAATCAAAAAGATGCCACCAAACTCTTTTTAAGGTTTGTCAAATCCCAAATCTACAAAGTAAAGGGAGGAAAACAGTTGTTTGTCTCATTAATGCCTTCTATATAACTAAAGTAAATGTAGGGGCAGTTGTGAAGCAGATTGTAGAACAGAGATAGGCAATAAAGAGCAAAATAACAAGTAACAGAATCTGAATGGGAGTATCACTAATCAAGCAGGAAGAAATGCTATAAATAAAGAACTGAGAATAGAGTGAAAGGGAATAACTGCATATAAGAATCATGGAGCAAGGTAAACTCACTCCCTAGTCACATCCAGGTCACACCCTCTGACCCAAAAGGATGTATTCCACAATGAAATTGCACTTACAGAGAATTTAAGGGCCTGATTCATAAAGGGCCTCTGCACTTGTGGTGGAGGTCCCACGGTTGTGGTGGACTCGCCGCTCTCTGGGCAGAATCTCTGCCATGAGAATTCTTATTGCGGAATTTCTACCCGAGTGCGAAGACTCCCCACGACTGTTGTGCCTCCGCCATGAGTGCGGATGCCCTTTGTGAATCAGGTCCAAAGTGTGTACAGGTCTCTAACCTTCCCCACCAAAATGCCTACATTTAGCTTGCAATCCTGCTCTGGTGCCGCCCATTCATATATTTGTGCGTCAAACCTTCCTGTTTCCCTCTTTATCAACAATTCTCTTGACAGTTGTTAATGTGTATGTTAGTGATGGTCTTGTAAACTTCAAATTGTATCATAAATGTTTGCATTTAGGTGATCGTGTCTCCACACTACTGTAATCATGCTGTGCTTAAAGTATGGAACAGTTTACTTCCAATAGTTCTTCAAAATTTCAAAAAGGTATCGGCTAAAAACAAACATAATACAAATAACGAGCTGTACTTCACTCGTTTTCAGGAACACAGGATGCAAATATTCTTCAAGGGCCTCAGAATTAAGTGTTTTGTTGTGACAGTGAAATATTCTTAGCCTTCTCAAGATTCATGAAGCAGAAAGGATTCCTTGGTTTAATGATGGGTCATGTTATTTGATAATGCATGAGAGGACTTGATATAATTTATTCTGCCAGAGAATGTTTTTCAAATTCAGAAGGTTGCCTCCTTACAGCTGATGTTCGCTCTTTTTGCCATTTGAGAGAGATATTTCCAATTATCGGATTTCCAACACTGCTAACGTTTCACTGTTTCAATCATATTGTAAATTTCACTTTATATTTTATTTTGGCATTAAATACTGGCTTACCCACATTTGTATCAATTTAAAGTGCAATATTTTTGTTATACTTGTGTAGATTCCTCAAGTCAATCTATATTTTAGAATAAAAAGATGTCTAACAAACTATCTGAAAGTTTTAGTGCTTATTTCGACAATGTTGCTCAATGATTCAGTAACTCTTTATTTGGCCAATAAAGACCATAAAAGCCCATGTAAAACACAAATAAATTGTGACACTCATGCTATACACCTGCACATAAAAACAAGACGGACACCGTATACCAATTTTACAACAATGAAAGTCCATGAACCACCCATTACAAAATGCCTTAGCAATATAGTTAAAAGGTCGCTGAGGGTTTTGGCAAGAAAGGTTTTTCATATTCGATACTTACATTTAAACTAACAATTCATATTAAAGTATGCAAATCTAATATTGTACAAATCTTAATTGAAAACTAGGCTAAAATGATGGTTCCATAGAACAAATATGAATGGCTCATCCAGCAAAAACCTGATTACAAAAACCTCAAAATTTGGGTCCGCTATGTTAGCAAGAGATACTCAGGGCCTTCTTTCAACAATCAATCTGGTCATATAAACATTCATTTAAAGTGCAAATGCATTATTACAGTACCAGAACAGAAAGTGCAGTCACTAAACCATCCCCAGCCCTGACCCTTCGTGGGGCTGTCCATAAAAATGTAATAAAATATCACGGTTCACTCATTAAAAACAATAAAATCAGGAGCATAATTGAAGAAAGAAACCCCCTCTAGTCGTAAATAAGTTTTTCTGCGTCTAAGAGCAAAATACAAGAAGCATGTGACCCCAAAGGAGACCCAGGGAGAGGAGAGCATTTGTAGATATAGCAAGGCTGGTCTTACTTGCTCAAATTGGTAATTTCTTACCAGCTGGAGAATAAATCTGTGCCTTAATATGCAGTAAAAATCACATACAAATTTAAAGTGCATAGTGTCTTGCTCTGAGAAATTATCACATGGACACAGCTTTAACTTTTCCGCCTTGTGAAATCCTTTGAGGACAGCTAAAATCCAGTGGATTGTATTAAACTTGAACCTTGTCAATAATAAATAAGGTTACCCCCGAGGGCAAGATTTCAGCAAAATGTGATGTTTGCCGGCTGGTTTAAAAAGCTCCCTTTCACATTGCCACCTTGATTGCGTAACCATGCCATGGGATGCGGTGCGCCCACAAGTTATCTGCAGCCCTCAATCACCAATTGATTTAGATTAAGGGTGGGGCTGGACTAAATTCTAAGCCATCGCGTGATGGGTGCCAGTGCGATGAGATCAGAAATATACCCTAGTCCAACCTCTTCGAGAACCATAATCGTTGTAACAGCAAGGAGTCTACTAAAAAATTGATTTTCAACTACCTGAAGCTCTCCAACGTCCTTGTACACCCAAACATCACACCCATAACCTGCCATTGGGATACATTTATCTCAATACACTTTTACTAGGGCTTGGACCGGTTTGGCCCCAAGTCTTTTGGCAAAATTCATTGTCACACTTACTGCCCTCAATAAAATATTCTTTTTAAGGGATTTTTGTGCAATCCAGGACCCTCTATTATCACAGAGTAACCCCAAATAAGGGAAGATAGAGACTTTGGTAAGTTCAGCCCCTTTACCAAAAGTCTTGGTCCCAGCAACCTTCCGACCGCCAATCGTCATTGTATGTGATTTAGTATAGTTGGTTACAGATCTAGGGAATCCATAAAATCAATAAAGGCATTCAGGAGATGTTGGAGATCCACAGCGGTTTGTGCAACCAGGACAGCATCATCTGCGTATAACAAGGCTGAATAAGTTTGGAACCTGACCTGGGAATATCCCTGCAGGCCACTGAAAAAACCTCCCCCAAATTAATAATTTATAAAGTAAATAGCAGCCCTGCCTTACACCACTCTGTTCCCCCCTGGAGGCAGTCAAGCAGCCATTCTTATCATATCTCACCGAGGCGGAGAGGTTGGGGTAAGAGCTGTGTAAAAATGCCATTAACTCAGCTTCCATGCCCAGATCCAGAAGAAGAGACCACATCTTAGATCTATTAACACGAATGCTGGGGTGAAATCCATAAAAGCCATGTGCAGGCAGCCCCCTTTGGCTATCATATATTTACCCGCAATCAGGTGTAAATTGACACACTGGTCCAGAGTCCCTCTCCCCTGCCTAAAGCCAAAATTGTAGTTCAGATATTACGTTGATGCTATCAAGCCAGGAGGTTAAATGCTCCAAAACGACCTTCCCCATGATTGTTTCGACCAAATCTAAAAGTAAAATGGGACAATAACAATATGGATCATCCCTTACCCCTTTTTTAAAAATGGGTAAAATATTGGCACTGGACCAAGTAAACAGAAAACCACGTTTACATGCCGCATTAAAAACGCAGGTCAAAATCCTGGCCCAAGTTAGAGGGTCTGCTTTATAAAGATCTGGGGGGACCCCATCCGGGCATGACGCTTTTCCCCTGGCTGTGGCAGAAATAGCTTTAGACACTTCTTACAAAATAAAGATCAATGGTGGAATTTCCCTCCCTGGCACCCATGGGGTATCAGAGTCCTCCACACCTCTCCCACTATGCATCCCCTCAAAATGGGTGACCCATTTATCAGACATGATCATACAATCCACTCTAGAATGAATGGCTCCTGTGAAGAAAGGTCTACTTATGATCTCCCAGAATTTGGCACAATTGGCTATAACACTAGGCTGAAGTAACTCCTCCCAGGCCTGTTCTTTATTTTCTCTTTTTCTCTGCTGCATCACTTGTTTGTACCCTTTCCTACCTGCCCTAATCTTGTCCTCATCCCTGGGCTGCTGCTTCAAGGTAGCCATCAGATTTCTATGGGTCCTGGACCAGCTACCGTCAAACCACCTATCTTCTTTGTTATTCCTGTGTTTGCCATGGGTCAAAAGATTTGTGGCTCTGTGAATTTTGTGCTCACTCCTAACATCGATGTGTGAGTTACTTGTAGCAGATTTGAAACCCATCACAGTCTTTCATCATTCTATGCTCGATTTAGTAAGTGTACTTAAATCAGGACCCAAGATTTGTTGTATAAAGCAATATAAAATAGAAGGTTAAAAAACAGCGATTTTAACATGCCCACTTTACAGCCCCAGAACACAAGTACAACCAATGGTTGTGTCATGAGCAGTTTCGCTGGCTCAGAGCACAGCCCCTGTTGTATGTGTTGAAAGTGTCTAAAAAGCATATATGTGTCAGAATATCTCCAACTGAGTGAACGATTTGCAGCCAGCATATCTTGAAATAGAAAGAGGCAACCCATGCTCACTATTTCCAAACAGTGCCGTCTGAATGTTCTAACTGGGAGACATGTCCTGTTAAATGAATGCACTTCAGACAGTGATGAGTATAAGAGTAGGTTCTTGTAGGAAAGTGGGTTTCTGTTGCAGTAACCCCCCCCACTTTTTGCCTGACTACTGATGCACTTTTACTTGATGTGCCCTGGGTCCCTGTCAATCAGGTGCCCAGGGCCTGTGTTCTTTCACCAAAACTAACCCAATTGGCATCTCTGGCCACAGGTCAGCCCCTGGTAAATGGTACCACAGGTACCCAAGGCACTGTGACCAGGGAAGACCTCTAAGGGCTGCAGCACTTATTGTGCCACCCTTAGAGGCCCTGTACCTTTGCACACACACACTGCCTTTGCAGGCTGCGTGTTTTGGTGCAGAACAAAGCGAAGAGTCGACATGGCACACATTCCTGTGTGCCATGCCTACAACCCACTGCCCTGGCATAGGTCAGTCACACCTCTAGCTGGGTACACTATACCAGTGGTGAGGGTACAGGTGCATGAGCCCTGTACCCCTACAGTGTCTAAGGCCATTCTTAGACATTGTAAGTGCAGTGCTGCCATCAAGAGTATATGGTGCTGGGAGTTTGTCATTACGAACTCCACAGCATCATAATGGCTACACTGAAAACTGAGAAGTTTGGTATCAAACTTCTCAGCACATTAAACACACATTGATGCCAGTGAGGGATTTAATGAAAAATGCACACAGAGGGCATCTTAGAGATGCCCCCTGAAACCTAACCCACCACTAGTGTCCAGGCTGAGTGGATGCTTTCAGCTGCCACCACCAGACATGTTTCTGGACCCCTGGGTCGAGAGCCTGCTGCCCTCTGGGGCCTGAAACAATGCACATCCTGGGACGAGGTGCCAAGCCTCCTCCCCCAGGATGGGCAGGGTTCACGAAGGTGAAGCTTCAAAGACTTGCCGCCTTTGTGAGCTTCCCCAGGCCACTTGCTACTTTCCGCAACTGGTCCCCAATGGTTCTGACCCCCACTTTGGGTGGGACAACCGGCGGAAAAAACAAGTGAGGAAGAGAGGTGTGCCCACCTCTGCCAACTCCACCCCTCAGGTGGGGGAGGCAAGGTGAAGCACAAGTCCCAGTCCCCGCCATCTTGCAGATGGGGGGACTCGGCCAACCAGGGACAGGCTCATGCCCCCCTCCCACTGGAGGGTGGCATAATAGGGGGTGTACCCACCCCATGGAAGGGACCCATTGGTCCCTGCCTTTTACCTACCTGTAACGCCCCTAAATCTAGTATTTAGGGGCACCCCTGAACCTTGCTTCCTCAGACAAGAAGAAACTACAAGATGAAGAAGAAGAAGGACCGAACAGCCGTGCAGCAGCTAACAAGAGGAAGACGCCCACTGACTTGGCACCAGCCCTACCGGCCTGACTCCACCTCGAACCTGCTCCTGCGAAATCTCTGTGTGGCCTGCAGCCAGCAACCTCGAAAACCCCGAGGACCTGCCTGCCTTCAACCCCAAAGACTTTGTCTCCCGTGAACACCGGATTTGTTCATCTGCAACCTCTGGCTCCGGCCGGACACCGCAAATCCGCTCCACTCTGCACCCGCCGTCCACAGCCCTAGCTCGAGTGGGCAAACACCACGAGGAGGTCCCCCCGGCGATCCTGACCCAAGATTCGGTGACTCCTGACCTGCCTCAAGCCGACGCCTGCAGCCTAAATCCGGAAGGTCCCCCCAACCGCGACCAGGAGCTGGTAAGAAGATCCGACCCCAAAAGGCACCCCTGCACCCGACGCCCCACGGCCTTGGGTGCCCAAACCGACGGTGCCTAACCAACCCCTAACTTCCCAACTTACCTCTCGAAGTGGTGGTCGCACCCAGAAGACCTTCGTCCCCAAACCTGCAGTGCCTTTGCAAACCGGAGGTTCCCCATTGAAAACAACAGGGCGCCCTACGTCGAAACAACACCCTGCACCCAGCCGCCCTAGTGCCGCTGAGGGTGCACCTTTGGTGCTACTTTGTTTCCCCATTTGCCCTGAGCTAAAGTCCAGGAGCTTTGCTCCCACATCCGAGTGGCCTGCTTGCCAGCAGCCACCAACCGGAGGCCCCCTATCCCCCATTGGATAACATTGGGCCTCAGCACTCTGCACCCGGCCACCCTAGTGCCGCTGAGGGTGTAACTAGAGTGCATCCTTGACCCTGGGGGACCCCTGAGTCTACCCCCAGAACCTTAACTCCCACTACAAAATACTTACCTTAAAACTGATAACACTATTTTCTTCCATAGGATAACATTCTGTGAAAAGTTTCTGTGTGGAGTTTGAAAACCTAAAGAAATTCTTTAAAATTGTACTGTTTAACAAAAACGATTTTACTTACCTGTTTACAGGAAACGTCCCAGAGTAGTATCCAGGTATACTACTCCGAGTGAGAAAAGTAATCCAAAAGTAATTTACCTGTAATCTTACTGAAAATCCCATTCAAAGTATTTGTACTGTATTCTGAAAAGCATTGCATTATCAGTAACACTACTGTAATCAAATCAAAGTACTTATCACTTACCTGGGCCAGGCTTGCTTGGTTCTAGGAAATAAAATACCTAAAAAAATATTTTTATACAAAAACAATTGGTCTGAAGTTCAGTCTTTGAATGTGTGAATTAATTTGCTGACTGAGTGTGTACAACAAATGCTTAACGCTGTCCTCTGATACTGCCTTACTGCTCGACCACACTACCACAAATAGAGAGTGAGGTGCTATCTAACTTTACCTCTGCCTACCTTTGGGGTTCCACTGGACTCTGTGCACACTATACCTAACTTTGGTATAGTATATACAGAGCCAGCTTCCTACAGTTCTCAGCGCTGCACTAACACTCTGCAGAGCAGCTGTTCCTGATTCTACAGTTTTGAACTGAACACTCTCTTTTTAGCTTTATTATTTTGCAGCAAATAATGCCATAATTCAAAAACGGTATTAATATGAGAAAAAGAGACATTTCACAAGGCTGTTCAATAATCACATGTGAACTTTGCCATGTCCAGGGTTGTGTAGAGAAAATTGCCAAGAAAATTGCCAAGAAACTATTTGACATAGTGAAAATATTCACAAAGAAACATTTTTGTTCAAAGGGGGTTAAACTGATAATTATAGCAACTGATATCAGTGGAAACACATAACCTAACTTCTTTTTATATAACATACCTTGAGAGTGGCAATTATACACCATTTATAAAAATAAAAAAACTTATAGACCTCATTAAAGTAGGCTTATAATGATAATTTTACCAGAAAGAAGAAAAAGTAGTTTGAAATTATGAGCCATTCATTATTACTGCGTGCGGCAATACCACGTGCGATGATGGGCAAATCCACAAGATCAAACCTGGTTGCAAATTTCCTCAGACAGAAGGCCAGAATTTCACATTTCTTGCAGAAACGAGTGCTTTAACATTGAATGCTTCATGTTATTTCCTTTTTCAGATGTCCAACTTGTAATTTCCCTTAAAAGGTCTGGTATACTACCTGGCGCTGATATAACTGGATGCGGAATTATCAAACCTTGAAACAATACATCTAAGTAGTATCATGAAGGCTTATACACAAAAGTAATAATTTAGCAAAGGCAAGTGTTTTAGTATATTTGATGGATTTCTGGTGATTTTCTTCTATTCTAAGGCCTATGGGCAAGTGTTCTTTATGACACAAGGCTGGAAGACGCAAGTTATCGTAGTTAGAACATTAAGCAAGAGAAAACCAGCATTGATCATATTCAGTCTGAAGATAGGCATTGGCAGATTCATTGGAAGCCCTAAAGAAGCAAGATTCTTGTTTTCTTTCTTCTGAATATATGCTCTGCTCTGCACTGTGCACTACATTTAAACCAGTTGTGTTATTCTGTCACTGTTTTCTGCCGAATGAGGTGTGCATGCTGATGGCAGCAGGTTATGTCTCATCCAGGAAGAGGAGCGAGTTAGGTTTAGCATATCTTTAATGAGGAAGAGGAAGGAATGACAGTGGCAGGCATTTAGTTGGGGGGGCAGTGGCATAACAAAACTTGAATGGCCACCCGTGCAAAGTACATGGAGGAGGGCCCCGACCCAGTCAGAAGCTCTTGGGCCAGGGGCACAGCGTCAGAGGGGGCACCCCTCACCGCGGGGGCTGCAGGGGCTAATGTTCCGTCCCTGGGGGGAGTAGTATTGAGGAACATTTGTTTCCTCTTTGTTCCTATTTATTTAGTTGCAGGTGGACTGACTAGTTTAATTTTGGATGAACTAGAGTGTTCTAACTACGACAACTGGGGTGTCTGTTACATGCCTAGGAACTAATATGTTGTGATGCTAGCAAACCCCCTGTACACGTGTACAGGAGGCATGATATAGTAAACATCATTCCTGATTTCATGAGAGTCTGATGCGGTTCCTCAGTACCTGAGTTACAAAATATCTTTGCTATCCTGCCTAGTTGGTATTCTAATAGATCTAGATAGTGCCCATTGACCTAATCAGGCTCTGTACTGGTGGAAATGCCTTCCATCCGTTGTGGAATTAACCTGAGGAGAACAGTAAACAGGAGATGCTTCCTGAGGTGAAAGAAAGGCTGTTTCATGGCTACATTCATTTGAATGAATGTCCCAGAGTTACTAGGAATATTTACTTGGCTAAAACTGCTAATATTTGTTCAGCTGTTTCTACTTCCTTATGTGGACTGCATAATATCTGGGGGTGTTGTGTGCTGGTTGTCCACTCTGGCCAGGTTATAACAATTCTAAATGGTAAACAAGTGTGCAGCACTTGTTATATTTGTTTTATAGATCTGTTCCATTGCGCTCTTTTTACATGTGGTTCTTGTTAATATCACAGTGGCTGACAGGTAGTTTGCCTTATTGCTAAGGCTTTCTCAAGGCTGCAAATAAAAAAGTTTGTCATACTAAAACAAAAGAGACATCTGCCCCAGTGTGTAGTCTTTATAACCAAAACGTATTTACACTGGTTTACAATTACTAATGCCGTCAAATATTTATTTCATAAATAGTATTTCAAAATGATCTTAGATTTACTTTTTTTCTGCATGTCTCGTTTTGGTCATATTTTTTATTTTAAAAGTAGATGTCAAGTCTGAGATCAGCTGAAAGGTTGACATTCAGTTTTGCAGCTGCCATGTGTGATGTCCATCAAACCAGAAACAATATAGCTGAGAATTCAGCAAAGATGGCTGATGTGTATTCATCCTCTGATTTGAGATTGTGTTATAACAAACTATTTAAATGCGTATATAAATTTGAACAGGCGAATTTGAATAACTTACTGCATACATACTCGAGGTATTGTTATGTGCATTAAAGGTTGCATTTTTGGGATAGAAACAATACATTTGCGAATAATAACCAACATTTCACATATTGCCCGATGTAGAGGAGGCCACATTCATTGGCCATGGGCTCAGCATCTGAATGCACGAATTACATAAATATATGTCTGTAATCATATAAAGATACATTGTAATTGTGAGCCACGCAGCTACATGACAGTAAGGAGTAATGTGCTTTAGGCCAATGAGGCTCGTACAAATAAATATATACGTGGTCCCAAATTGGTCCTCAATCATGCCATATTTCGTATGTTACAAGGCACACCCAGCACCAATCCCAGCCATCAGAACTTGAGCATACCATCAGAACAATTAGGGATCCTAGATGTTGATCAGTTCCCTCAATAAGAGAAAACACTTTGCAAATCAGCCCAGTGTGAGGCACACTAGATATTAGAAGAAAGACAATATGTATAATACTCCCCACTAGGAAAGGATTAAACTTGCATTTGACACAAGCGTATTTGAGTAGTTGTTCTGGCGAATACCTAGCCCTAATATTTTCTCGATCCACGATTTTGAAACATGTCGGCTGACCATCAATCTGAGCAAATGTCCTAGGTTTGAACCAAATAATGGAGACTAAGGATACAGCATAGCAAATTGTCAGAAATGTAGGTGCGCCTGACTTATTCCCCTCTGAAAATGACAAGATTGTTCATACTAGTATTAAGATGTATGTTGCCTCATACCCTGTGTTTATTCAATCCACAGATGCACTTGACTGTGTATATAATGTAGATAGATTTTAAATATATGTTGTTATGAAAATGCTTCATATTTGAAAACAATTTGTAAAATGTAATACCATTGGAGAGTTTTCAACAAAATGAGGGTCTTTTCGAGGCTGGCCAGCCAAACTCATGGTCAAACTCATGGTCCATTGCTCTATTTAAATAAAGCTGAGGAAAGCTCTAGGTTTACAACGGTGGAGACATAGCAGACTGCTGGTATAAACCTTTGAAATGACAGGCCATCTGCCATATGGCTGTCATAGTGACAGTCACCCCAGCCTATGTAGTGCAGTGTGACTGTAATTTGTTTTCCTTATCAGGAAAATACACACTGACGACTAGGGGCGGCCGGCATGGCACGCAGGTTGATGCAGGGGTGTCGCAGGGGGTGTTGCAGGGGGTGTTGCATGGGGGGAGCGGTGTTTAGAAATTTTTAAAAAAACTTACCTCGAGGCCGGGTATCGCGTCTTCTGTGCTCTTGCTCCCCTGAGTCCGCTTCCAGGAACAGGAAGCCAGGCTCCCTTCCCTAAGCCAATCACAACGCTGCAATGCAGCGTTGTGATTTGTCTGAGCGCCGTGACACGGCGCTCAGCCAGGGGGTGTAGGGGTGGGCATGTTCTCCATGCAGGCTGTAATGCAGCCTGTATGGAGAACAGGGAAGTGCGCTTGATTGCTTTGCTTTGGGCAACCCTCGAGGGCCGACTAAACAGTCATTGCGCACTTGAGTGGGCAAACCCCTCTGCCCCTGCCCTGCTCCATGAGCAGAGCAGCACCGCCCACCCTCCCGCCCGCAAAGGAAACATAACATGATAATCACTGAAAGTTATTATCATGTTATGTTTCCTCATCTCGCACTGCTTGAAAGCAGTGGGGTGATGCTCCTCCGCCATAGGTGAGTAAAGAGTGAACTGCCTTGGTCCATGTGAAATGCCATTCAATTACATTAGTCAATCCTGATTGACAGTGCTTAATTTGAGCTGGTAGGTTGCCTGTGTGCCGGCACTTATTTTTCCTGATTGGACATTTCCTGAAAGCAAGAAATAGAAAAAAAAAACAAAGCAGAAAAATAGAGGAAGAGAAAGACGGAAAACCCATAGCAAAGGGGAAAGCAGTAGCCTGCAAGTGTAAGATAAAGGGGCAAGGGAGTGTCTGGTAAGGGATTGAAGGGACATCAGGTGGTTTTAAAACTATTCAGCCTTGAAATTCTGCGTCCAACCTTTCATTGCACCAAGCGCAGGCTTCTCAGGAGAGCTTCGGGCACTGACACTCATTCTTTTACCAATTAAACACTGCTGATTGGTTTATACTGCTGGATTCAGCACGAAGAAGTCTTTGGAAAATGGATTTACCATATGCAACAGCGAAGCTCGAGGAGGAAACAGGTCTTACTGTTCATAAATTATTCAAAAACTTGGGGCCACCCATTGCCTAGCGGTCAATCACAAAGACACACCTATCGAGGAAGGATAGCAGACATGTATGATAAGCTCTTATGCCTAGCTCATTTTTTAACTAGCTTGATTCGAGTCCAGCAAGAGAGCAAGAATATGCAAATACACAACGCTGATTATTATTTAGAATATTTCCTTGTGTTCTCTATTATCTGCTCCGGATGATTTAGGTTTTCTGCAGATAAAGATTTCGAAATTGATATATATCTGCGATTTGAATTTCTTATGCGAGTTAGTGTATTAAAGTTCAATCCTTGCTCTTTATTTTTCTCATATTTCATACTGACTAATTCAATGGATTTATATGTTACCAAATATTGCAAATTAATGAAGTCAATTAGAAAGAAAGAACCAGCCAAAATATGATTTATGTAGAGGAATTGCCATTCCGTTGTAAGAAGAGGATGCTGGCAGATTCTGTCTTTGATTGTGTTTAAGCGTACGGAAATATCCACAGCAGTTAGTACTAATTTATAGGGAAACCTGTTTTTAGGATCTTGTCTCTCTGGATCATTATAAATCCATGCTTTTTTTAATATAACCTGGGTGTATGCTCATGATTTATTTATTTATTTATTTAGGGAGTTTTATATAGCGCTGGCCTGACCCTAGGGTATCGGAGCGCTTTACAGCAGATACATTGAAAAGAGTCATAAATGATATACAATATTTGACGGTTTAACCTTTTACTGCAGCCATAATCGTTTTGGCCCGACTAAACTAAAAGCATAATAGGAAAATGAGGCATGCTTTGTATCCGAGCACTCTAGCACTGTGGAACCGTGCAACCTAAATGTTGCAGCAGTTGTCCTATTACAGCCAGAGCTCAGTGATATTGCAAGACCCCCTACCCTTGACGCTTTTTACCCTTCTCTCGCATGCATTTGTCTGGTGCACAGCACATGGGGGGGTGGGGGGGGAATCTTAAGGACTTTGAAGGCCCTAAGCAGGGCATATTTTGGTGGCCCCTGAACAGAACAAATTTGAATTTCAAGCCTGTGTGATGCCAAATAATACTAAATTATATGTTAAACTTTAAAAGAGTCACACAAAAACAGTTGAAATGTGTCTTTCCCTGGACCACAAGAATCATTAAGATGACACAGAGTAGAAAGACAGAGTCAGTGGTAGCGTCGTAGGCAGAGATTGAGAGTTGGTTAGATAGAGAAATCGAATAGATCGAGATCAAACAGAGACAAAGTTCATTTTCCCAGGGGGCATTCTGAAAGTTGGGGGCCCTGGGCAATTGCCCACGTTGCCATACCTTAAAACGTCTCTGCATTCAAATACAGCTTACCTGAACTTCAGATAATACCATCATCCCATTAGTCACCTGCACAGTCACCTGCAAATGGTTTAGTGTGTTGCTTCCTGGCATAATGAATGTGTTATTAGACTCTGCAGCCATCTTGAAAATTTCACAAGGCTACGTTATCTAAATATATAAAAAGGTAAAAAAAATAGTGCTCCACTTGTTATATATGGTATTCATTTATATATTAAAATAGGAAATGTGAACGAGCCTACACTTGGGTGGTGTTCTTATTCTGAAGGCAGTAAGATTTGAAGACACTGAAGGTGAAATTCTTTCCAGAAAGAATATTACACAAACCAAAAACAATTGCTTGATATCATGGCATAATGAAGCAATATATATTGTGAAAAATATAAATAGGCAGTGAATATGAGATAACAAAATCAGAAGTGGAGAAGTGCTGAAATGAAGAACAAGGAACGTCTGGTGTGCTGAAGAAAAACGGTATGCCCAGACGTGGGTCCTGGGCTCACTGTGCCACTGGAATCAAGCTATCCTGGCTGAAGAGGGGTGAAACCCCGAAACCGGTCCTAGGATGCTTGTTTCCGGTCCAGGGAGGACCTGGCTTGGCAGTTCGGGCTGGACTGTTCCCATGAGGCACAGGGTCAAGACTGATTTGCATATGGCCAGGTCTAAACTGGGGTGGCATTGTGAGCAAAAGAATGATGGATTTAACCCAGATCTCTTGACTGGGGGTGAATGTTTTGATTTGTTCTGCATTCCGTCCATCAATTGTGTGTCTTTTGCTTTCTCGCCCTAAGTGCGCCAGGTATGCCCAGACGTGGGTCCTGGGCTCACTGTGCCACTGGAATCAAGCTATCCTGGCTGAAGAGGGGTGAAACCCGAAACCGGTCCTAGGATGCTTGTTTCCGGTCCAGGGAGGACCTGGCTTGGCAGTTCGGGCTGGACTGTTCCCATGAGGCACAGGGTCAAGACTGATTTGCATATGGCCAGGTCTAAACTGGGGTGGCATGGTGAGCAAAAGAATGATGGATTTAACCCAGATCTCTTGACTGGGGGTGAATGTTTTGATTTGTTCTGCATTCCGTCCATCAATTGTGTGTCTTTTACACCTGAAAGTTGAAGCCTGAGAAAAGTAAGGAAGAGATAACTTCAGGCATGAATATTCCTACCTGGCATACCCCTGGGGATTTCTCAGTTTCAACTTGGGTATGGTGCCACTAGTTCTTAGAAGTGGCAGCTGGAAAGCAGAGCCAGCAAAAGATAAGAATGGATATAATTGCATACAGAAATGTGCATGGATTTCAGAGTGCACTTCAGTTGAGTTCGGACACAATATATTGCTTCTATCATACCACTGTAATCGAAGTTCATAACGTTAATTTAAAGCCTTTCTACCCAGAGTACATGTTCACTGCTAATATGGTTTCATAGCACTTTCAACCCAAAAACGTAACTAATAAAATAATGTTACATTACTTCCTACGTGGCAGACGAGAAGTCGTGGAGCAGAGGCTGCTAGAAAAACAGCCTAAACTTATGTTAGATTCCAGACGTAGATGGGACTTTCAAACATCTGTTTGTGCAGGGATCTTGCCAAAAATAGTTACATTGCCATGGTGACAGTTATGGAACTCGTGAAATTTAAGTGCCTATCTTTTTAAACAGAAGATGTATTAGCTGGGCTTGGACAACAGGGTTTCCGCCTCTCCAAAAGTCAAAATATCTGATGTCCACGGGGTGGAACATGGCAAAAAAGATGAATCCTCTTATATCTTGCAAACATGGAAATCAAACCATAGAACTGGCAGTAAGGGATATCATACAAGTACAAAGAAACTGTAGTACCATTTTATAGTTGGAAGATTTAAAGAAATGTCTTCTTTTCACAGATAGTTATGATTGCTGATCAGAATAAGATAAGAAATGCTCTTTTTGATTAGTATGAACTCATGCTTCTGAATTTGAGTGCTTGCTGGACCTGGCCCTCTCCGCAGGGTCACCCCTAAACATTTTGCCCATCACCCCTCCTGTTTAGTTGAATTTGTTTGTGTAGGTCTTGGGACTCTGTGCTCTTTACCCCTGCTAACCAGTGCTAAAGTGCTTTCCTCTAAACATGGCAAAATTGGCTTACACCCAGTTGGCACATTTAGTTAACTTGTAACGTCCCTAGTAAAGTGTACCCAGGGCTTGTAAATTAAACAGTACTAGGCCTGAAGCACTTATTGTGCCACCCACTTAAGTAGCCCTTTGAAAAATGGCTCATGCCTGCCATTGCAGCCTGTGTGTGTGCAGCGTTAAACCTCTATTTCAACCTGCCAAAATAAACCTTTCACCAGGTCTAAACCTCCCATTTTAATACATATGTCCCCACTTGATTAGGCCCTAAACAGCGCATAGTGCAGGGTGCAATAAATGTAACAGGTTGGACATGTACTTTTGGTTCACTAATAGAATATCGACGCTCAAAATATCCCCATACACAAATATCGAGTCATAAATATCGGTCAAAAATATCGACATCCTATATTTCTAATGGTAAGTACAAAAATTTCGAAAAAGATAGATGTACAAAAAATCGATTTTATTATATATATAAAAAAATGTTAAATAATTAAATTAACTTAAAAAAATTATTTGGATTTAATATACATTTGAACAAATATAAGAAATAAATTTAATTTAAAAAAATTAAACATAGATATATAAAATATAATATATATATATATATTTACTTTAAAACAATTAAACTAATAATTTTAATTTATTTTTAAATGTTATCAATAGATAAAAATGTACAAATAAATAATATATATACATAGATCTATAACATAAAATCTAATAAAAAATTATATAATAAATTAAAACATTAAAATATTTAATAGTCTTTAAACTTAAATTTTGCACTCCAATGAGTGCAACAGTAGGGAAAGTGTTGGATAGCGGAGGAGTAAAAATTACTTTTCCCACGCCAGTGAGTGCAACAGTAGGAAAAGTGTTGGATAGTGGAGGGGATAAAAATTACTATTCCCACTCCACTGAGTGCAACAGTAGGGAAAGTGTTGGATAGCATAGGGGTAGAAATAATTGTTCCCATTGGAGTCAGTTCAAAATTAAAAACAAACAAAATATCAACTACAACACAAAAGATTTTAAAAAACAAAAAAGAAAACATATATAAAAATATTAAAAATTTACAAAAGATAGAAACATATTATAATGTTAAAAAGATCTAACAAATTCCTAGAAAGATTTTTTTAATAAAATTTAAAAATAATTTACAAACAAATAACTATTTTTAATAGAAATTATTTATAATCAAAAACATCAATTATTACATGAATGCAATCTTTTTATTTACTTCCCTATAACACCACACAATTCACAACACACATCTAAAAAAATTTGAAATGTACCTCCATAATTAACATAATTAATTAACAATTAAAGAAATATTAATTAAAAAACAAATTAAAACAGATAAAAATGAATTTACTCCCCAAACGTTTCCCCTATAAAACCAAAACCCACACACAAAATAAAAATAAATTATTACCATAAATATTTATGAATTGATGAATTAATATTAATGATCTACTAATTATTAATTATTTAAACATAAATTACTTTGTAGCCTCTACCCCAATAAACACAACAACCCACACCTAAAAATCATTACACAATTTCCATAACCAATTTTACATTAATAAATGAATATCAATTAACAACAACTTATTAATTAATTTAAAAGAATTTACTTCCCACCCTTTACCACTATAAACCCCACAACTCACATCTAAAATTGATTACACAATTGCCATATTTAAATTTTAATTAATTAGCATTAATTACAATCATTAATTAATTATAATTAAATTACTTCCCACCCTAATCCCCTATAAACCCCACCACCGCTCCTAATAAAATAACACAATTAACATAATTAATTACCAATTATTTAATTAATAATAATTAACAAGCAATTAATAAATAATTAATAATAAATTAATTCCCACAATTAACACTATAAAATTTAAATTAAATACATATTACTAAATAAAAATATAAATACATTTATTATAATTAAATTACTTCCCACCCTATTCCCCTATAAATCCACAACCTGCTCCTAAAAAAATTACACAATTAACATAATTCCCAATTAATTAATTAATTAATAGTAATTAACAACTTATTAATAAATTAATAATACATTAATTCCCACAGTTAGCACTATAAAATGTAAATTAAATAAATATTAATAAATAAAAGAAATTAATATATTTATTATAATTAAATTACTTCCAACCCTTATCCCCTATAAACCCACAACCCGCAACAGAACTAAAAAACGCAAAATGTAATTAAAATAAAATTAATAACTACTAAAAATTTAACACATATATTAAAAAACAAAAGCAATACTTATACAAAAAAAGTTTGCATACTTTTAAAATACATACTAAAATACATAACACTAATTAAAACATCAATATTTTAAACAACTATATTTTTTGCGAACGGTATTAATGATTTCGATATTTTCAAAAACGATATTTCTTACCTCCAAGTCGATATTCTTGACCACGATATTCTTGCTGTCGATATTTCTGCATCACGATATTGCCAACTCGATATTTGTGTATGTCGACATTTCAAACTCGATATTCTGTCTGTGCACCGTACTTTTAAATTTTTCATGTTTTGGTAGTGAAAAGCTCACAAATTTGTTTTCCACTTTTGTGAGGCCTACCCCGCCCATATGATAAAATTGGGTTACCTTATTACATTTGATAAAGGATAATTTGTCTTTGGGAGCAGATAGTAGCATTAGGTTTGGTGTCTGAGAATTTGAAATTGAAACCATATTTAATGGTAAAGTCAGATTTTAAGTCACAATTCTGAAAATGCAACTTCTAGAAAGATGGAATTTTCTTGTCTTAACCATTTGGTGCCTGCAGCCTGTTTCCTGGGTCACATGACAAGGTGTAGTTGGCAGTTTGCCTCTGTGTGTTCTTCCCAAACATGCTCACAATAGAGGGTCTGGGCTTTGGCAGGATGGGCCTGTTACCTGTCACACTTGCACTCCAAAGGTACTGCCTAAGCTCACACAGAAAGGACTTCACACTAGCCTATTCTGCCAGCAGACAGGTGGGATCAGGGCAGGGAGGCAGGACATTCCAGACACTCCAGAAGTTTCTTCCACTTCAAAGTGGGCACCAAATGTGAAAAGGGGACTCAGACCCACGTGTCAGTACACTCCTGGGCCTGGGGATACTAGAGGACTGTCCTGCTGCCAGAGGACTGCCCTGCTGCTTGAGGCCTGTCCTGCTGTCTGAGAATGGAGACTGGACCTGCTCCCTTCTTCCCAGGCTGAAGGGACTCTAAGTGTCAGCTGACTGACCTCCTGTTCTGAGCTACAGGGACACAACAAGCTCCAGACTCCAGACAGCACTGCGACTGTCCAGCTGACCTGCTGCCTTTAACCTGCCTGGACCTGCAACTGGACCTGTCTGAGCCCTGCTGTCCTCTGCTGGAGTGTGTTCTTGATCCCCAAGAGGTGCCTCTCAGGTCTTGCACCCTTGGTGTGCTTTTAGAAGCTATACTTACATCAAATCTTAGAAGTTGGATATCTCTGGTTCTACGTTTTGGTGTCAAATAATGTATTAAATTTTACTCTATTTTTCTAAAATGGTGTGCGATTGTTTTTAACTTTATTACTGTTTAAGTGCTGCATAAATACTGTATGTATTGTCTTGAAGTTAAGCCTGACTGTTTTTGGGTCATGCTACCAGAGGGTTAAGCACAGGTTAATTTTGCGACTTTTGTGGTTCACCATGGCGCTGATTTTCCATGCAGGAACATCAAATGGAAACACACGGTATTTTCGAACTACAAAACCAAAAACATGGCTTAGGGGGATCATCTACACGTGCAACAAACACTACATAGGGAAGACCAAACAAAAGATTAGGCAAAGAATCACCCAAAACAAATCGCGGATGCAGCGCAATGCCATCACAGCCCCCTTAGTCAACCATTGCATAGCCAAACATCGTTCGGAAAATGATTTCCACTGGTCAGTGTTAGCAGTTATATAATCAAACCATAGAGGAGATGATCTGGAGAAAATTTTGATGCAAAAAGGGGCTCACCTAATACTCTGTTTCAATACAGTAGTTGATGGCCTTAATGAGATGACAGAACTTCACAACTTGTGATCAGAGGAATTGACTTGTTCCTACCACACTGACAACCTAAGACAACCTGACCAGTTCCCCCTTCAAGTCGGATCCATCATTCAGTGTCACTACAATCCTCACCTTTGAGTAGAGGCTGTTAGTTCCCACAATATTATAAGAACACAGCGGCCTTAGAAGGAAAAATGAAGATGAGCGGTCACACCGCAGATGGAGATGGAAAGAGATAAAGTCCCACGTGAAAGAGTGGGTTTTTGGACAACTGTCTCAGTAGATTACCACAGCTGATGCTTTCCCCTTTCCATACATATATGTATACTGACAAGGATGTATATCTATGTAATCATTTGACACCACGGGTCCCACATTGCCTTTTGGCACCCTCACCACAGTCCGGGGCATTTTTCAACAATAATCGAGCACCTGACTTCGATAGAGAGTCCTGACTCCCGCTCTTGTACATTAGGGATATCTAATAGTTGCTTAGTTGCTCAGCCAAATCACCACGACCAAACTGGGCTCATAAAAAATCACAGCTAACGCTTCAAATTGCCTAGTCATAGATGTGCAATCTTTAGGCTGTCATTTGTCTGAACTACTGATCCCAGAATGCTTTTTGGCACTTTCAATACAATCTAGGGCATGGCTCACAACCATTCAGCGCCCCCATTTGTGGAAAGTTTGCTATCACGCACCAGGACATTAGAGGCTATTCAAAGTTTTAAGAGCAACAAGCACAACGGATTACTATTCAATGGCGTTTGGAAGTTAATTGAGGGAACGTGGCAAAGGACCAATCTACATTGAACAAGTAAGTTCTAGCTCTGTATGTTTTCCACTAAAGATACCACGAACACATACAGAACGAGTAAACATGGACTGTGTCTCAGTGTTTTTGATGATGCCAAAAGCTGGCCCGGCAGTTCTCTGAAACCAGCTGCATTGACACCACAGCCACGCTGATAGTGTGGCATCAATGCCGAAAGAACGCTATGATATTTTGATGCTAACCAACATACTCTTACAAATGTTATAGGTTAGCGAGTGCAACATGGTAGCAGTTTCATTGCTGTGCACAAGCAGGAACCACAGTTTTAGTCAGGGAACTCCAGATACACACTTGGAAATTACCTGTGTTCACCTTCCGGTAGCTTGGCACAGAGCAGTCAGGCAAATTTTCAAGAGGCAATGTGTAAAGTATTTGTGCAACACACACACAGTAACACAATAAATATATCACAAAAAGACTCCACACTGGTTTATAAAAAATATTACAAATAAAACAAGACCAAAACAACTATAATCCAATGTATACACTTTGAGATATTGAATTTTCAAAGTGTCAATGAAAATACTGTGCTTCACGAGGCACTTCACAGGTTACTGACGGTCATGCTAGACTGGGGTAAAATTACACAAATCTGATCTGGGGATGGGAATAGTTATTTGCACACCGTATCATGATTAAGACAGTGCCTCAAGATGCACTGTAGTGAAAAACGATAAGTCTAGTCACTCGGGACCAGAGTAATCGCATGTTCTTGAGCCTCTCGGAAAAGGAGTGCAGGCCGGCTGTAAACATCCCACCGACCCTAGTATACCTTTGCGGGCGGGGGATGCCCACATCAACAGCACTGAATCCAAGACACAGAGGTGGCTGATGGGGCATCGGCAGGCCTCGTAGGCGGGGCCCGCATCATTGATCCTCCCAGGAGGGGCCCCCGGTGATAGAGAACACATCGCTTCTCCTGCTGATGTGGGCGGCTGACACAGCATCGATGAGCTTCACTGAGGAATTCCTTTTATCCACGCCAACACATCACAGTAGAGCCACGCTGGAAAGTCTTCTTGTGGTGCTCAAAGCAGATACAGCAATTTCTTGTAATCCTCAGTGCAGGTCAGAAGCGCAGCGTTGATCTTTGTGGGGCCCCTCTGCAGGTGGGAGAGTGAATCCCTGACCTGTGTGGAACTGGGCTGCAAGACTCAAAAGTGGCAGAGTCCAGCAGCAGTGCAGAAGGGGAAAACAAAGTATTTTATAACCCTGAGACTTCTTAAACAGGAGGCAAGCCAACAAACCCTTGGAGATCACTTGGAGGCAAGGCAGAGTCCAGCTCTCCTTCAGTAAAGTCAGAGAGCAGCAAGCAGCAGGGCAACAAACAGAAAAGCAGGCCTTCCAGATCAGCAGTCCAGTTGAGTCCTTTAAGTGGCACAGCTGCCCTGCTGGCAGAGTTCCAGTTCCAAGCCCATTACTGTCTGATTTTAAGGGGCCTGATGTCACGACTTGCATTCCCGTGTCCACCACCAGGGGGCTGAACTGGGGGACTTTCCAGTCTTCTAATAAGCTTCCAGACCCTCCCCTGCATGCATATCCTGACTTCCAGCCATTTGGACACTTATTGGGAATTGACATCCATTCCCAATCTATGCCGGGTTTTGTGAAAGCCAGCCTGCTTATATTTGAAGCCAGCCTACTCATGCCTGAAACTCCACTACCTAGAATTCCCTGCTCACTGCTTTGTCTCCACCCCTGCAGGCCAAGGATGGGTGGAGGAATTCAGCTCACCTGTGGCTGGCTGCTGCTAGCCTGCTCACACCTGCTGCATATGATTACTGTGAGCTCTTTTAAGCCCCAGCTCCCTTCAGCCCAGTGTTGGTCATTGTAAGCTGTTATCCGGTGAGACCAGTCCTTGTTCCTGAGCTTTTGCTATTCCTTGTTTCCTGAACCAGCACTGCCTGCAGTGCTAGTTAGTATCCTGAGCTATAGTTAGTCCTTGTTCCTTCCAGGGCTTCAGCTATTTCTTGAGCCTGATTTGCACTGCTTGCACTGCTTGCAGTGCTCTCTTGACTCCTTGTTTCCTGAGCTGTAGCTATTTTCCTGTTTCCTAATCCAGCACTACCTGCAGTGCTACCTTGATTCCTGAGCCTTAACATTTCCTTGTTCCTGACCTGCAGGGCTACCTTGAATCCTGAGCCTTTGCTCAATTCTTGCCCCAGCACTGCATCCTATGCTACCTTGTTTTCTTGATTCTTGACCCTGCACTATTCTAGTATACCCTTGTAGCCTCCCCTTCTGTATACCCTTTTCCAGTCCCTGCCTTTCTTCCCATTTCCTTGGTTCCAGTTCCTAGTTTGCTGTCTTTCTATTCAGCTGTCTCGCTTCTGTTACCTTGTATGTTTGTTACCTGCTTTCTGCCAAGTGTGCCCTGTGATTTCCTTCCTTTCCTGTTAAGCACTCCTCCTTGCTAGCTCCTTGTCTATTGTGCTTGTGTTTAGTTCTACCCCTTTGCTGTTATTGCCTTGCGTGTTCCTGTTTGATCGCCAGGATCCGTGGGCACAGCTGACTACCTAGGTGGTGTTTCTTGTTCACTGTGAGTATTGTCTTTGAGTTACTGTTATAACATCACCATAGGTATATGCTCCACAGACCCTGCCTTTGCATACATATCCTATATGGGGGTATTTTCAGTCAGTATCTGTAACAGCAATTGTGGGTGAGGAACTTACTGAGCTTCAGTCTTACCGTGTGGAGCTCCCGAGTGCTTTACCCCACATTCCCTTTATTGTTAATGTTGTTTTATATTTAAGTGTATTGCACATCCGTCCTGGGTTTATTGATTCTGAATGCTGAGCCGCCTCATGAGTGCCTGTCCTTTCTGAGTCTCACCCTTCTTGTTCACTTGTACAGGCTTTCCTCTTGGATCCCTTTGTCTCCTCTTTCTGTGTACGTTTCCTACCCAGTTCCCAGTCCATGCCCAAGTCCCTGACTGTGTTCCCCACATAGTCCCAGACAGACCCTGACAGAATGACCAACCTACATTTCCAGGGTCACTTGTGAGGTTTCTTTGCGTTCAGTTAGCTACCTTTTTATTAAAACCCACCCTGTCAGTTCTTGCCAAGATGTTCAGCAACAGATCCAGAAAGTCCTTAAACTCTAGAGATCAATTCATGGAACAAAACAGACTTTTACGTCCTGAATATTATTCCCTGTGGTTGGCTGATCCTTCTATGTTAGATTTTCATTCCATCTGTGACCCTGATCTTCACCTGATGTCAGCCAGTGATCTACAGGATGAAAATGAATATCTACAAACCTTGTTAGCAGCAGAAAGACACACCAGTGCATCAAGTAAGTTTGTGCAGGGCAGTTCACCAGTGCCCACCAATGAGAGACATTTAGTGTCTACTTTACAGTTTGAGAATGTTCACCCTAGTCCTGAAACAATAAATCCTCTTATGAGAAATGGACATTTACGTTCAGAATATTTTACTCATTGGCTTTCAAACACCTCTTTGCCAGATCCTGACTTGCTTTTCTGTTCTGATCCAGATTCAATGTCTGTGTCAGCATTGCAAAAGGAGAATGATACCATACTCAGCTTGCTGAATAAGAATTCTGGTTCTAGCACGTCTGCTCTCCATTCACACCAGGTTACCCAGTCCTGTAGTCTAGTAGATATCACAGTCCCGGATACTACAAGGACCTGTGAAGATGTCACTACTGACAACAGCAAATCTACTTTTCACAGTCTACTACCATTCCCAGAGCTTCCAGGCAGCCTGCCTTCAGCACCAGAGCTTCCAGGCCGCCTGCCTTCAGCACCAGAGCTTCCAGGCCGCCTGCCTTCAGCACCAGAGCTTCCAGGCCACCTGCCTTCAGCACCAGAGCTTCCAGGCCGCCTGCCTTCAGCATCAGAGCTTCTGGGCTCCCTGCCTCCAGCACCAGAGCTTCCGGGCTCCCTGCCTCCAGCACCAGAGCTTCCGGGCTCCCTGCCTCCAGCACCAGAGCTTCCGGGCTCCCTGCCTCCAGCACCAGAGCTTCCGGGCTCCCTGCCTCCAGCACCAGAGCTTCCGGGCTCCCTGCCTCCAGCACCAGAGCCTCCGGGCTCCCTGCCTCCAGCACCAGAGCCTCCGGGCTCCCTGCCTTCAGCACCAGAGCCTCCGGGCTCCCTGCCTTCAGCACCAGAGCCTCCGGGCTCCCTGCCTTCAGCACCAGAGCCTCCAGGCTCCCTGCCTTCAGCACCAGAGCCCCCGGGCTCCCTGCCTTCAGCACCAGAGCCCCCGGGCTCCCTGCCTTCAGCACCAGAGCCTCCGGGCTCCCTGCCTTCAGCACCAGAGCGTCCGGGCTCCCTGCCTTCAGCACCAGAGCCTCCGGGCTCCCTGCCTTCAGCACCAGAGCCTCCGGGCTCCCTGCCTTCAGCACCAGAGCCTCCGGGCTCCCTGCCTTCAGCACCAGAGCCTCCGGGCTCCCTGCCTTCAGCACCAGAGCCTCCGGGCTCCCTGCCTTCAGCACCAGAGCCTCCGGGCTCCCTGCCTTCAGCACTTGAGCCTCTATTTTGCCAACTTTTTGACCCTGTGCTTCCAGTTTGCCAACCTTCAGAGGTCTCAATACATAAACATTCAGAAACTGAATCTCCAGCATCAGAGACAAAACCCTCCAGAACGTCACAATTATCCTGCAGTCCTCTGGCATCTTGCACCACATCTATGATGGAGATGGACTTACTTCTTAGGAGCCACGGCCTTGAATCCAGTTCCAGATTCCGGGAGAGGGTCTTTGGAGGGGGTGTACTGTCACGACTTGCTCCCTGCATTCCCGTGTCCACCACCAGGGGCTGAACTGGGGGACTTTCCAGTCTTCTAATAAGCTTCCAGACCCTCCCCTGCATGCATATCCTGACTTCCAGCCATTTGGACACTTATTGGGAATTGACATCCATTCCCAATCCATGCCGGGTTTTGTGAAAGCCAGCCTGCTTATATTTGAAGCCAGCCTACTCATGCCTGAAACTCCACTACCTAGAATTCCCTGCTCACTGCTTTGTCTCCACCCCTGCAGGCCAAGGATGGGTGGAGGAATTCAGCTCACCTGTGGCTGGCTGATGCTAGCCTGCTCACACCTGCTGCATATGATTACTGTGAGCTCTTTTAAGCCCCAGCTCCCTTCAGCCCAGTGTTGGTCATTGTAAGCTGTTATCCGGTGAGACCAGTCCTTGTTCCTGAGCTTTTGCTATTCCTTGTTTCCTGAACCAGCACTGCCTGCAGTGCTAGTTAGTATCCTGAGCTATAGTTAGTCCTTGTTCCTGTTCCAGGGCTTCAGCTATTTCTTGAGCCTGATTTGCACTGCTTGCACTGCTTGCAGTGCTCTCTTGACTCCTTGTTTCCTGAGCTGTAGCTATTTTCCTGTTTCCTAATCCAGCACTACCTGCAGTGCTACCTTGATTCCTGAGCCTTAACATTTCCTTGTTCCTGACCTGCAGGGCTACCTTGAATCCTGAGCCTTTGCTCAATTCTTGCCCCAGCACTGCATCCTATGCTACCTTGTTTTCTTGATTCTTGACCCTGCACTATTCTAGTATACCCTTGTAGCCTCCCCTTCTGTATACCCTTTTCCAGTCCCTGCCTTTCTTCCCATTTCCTTGGTTCCAGTTCCTAGTTTGCTGTCTTTTTATTCAGCTGTCTCGCTTCTGTTACCTTGTATGTTTGTTACCTGCTTTCTGCCAAGTGTGCCCTGTGATTTCCTTCCTTTCCTGTTAAGCACTCCTCCTTGCTAGCTCCTTGTCTATTGTGCTTGTGTTTAGTTCTACCCCTTTGCTGTTATTGCCTTGCGTGTTCCTGTTTGATCGCCAGGATCCGTGGGCACAGCTGACTACCTAGGTGGTGTTTCTTGTTCACTGTGAGTATTGTCTTTGAGTTACTGTTATAACATCACCATAGGTATAAGCTCCACAGACCCTGCCTTTGCATACATATCCTATATGGGGGTATTTTCAGTCAGTATCTGTAACAGCAATTGTGGGTGAGGAACTTACTGAGCTTCAGTCTTACCGTGTGGAGCTCCCGAGTGCTTTACCCCACATTCCCTTTATTGTTAATGTTGTTTTATATTTAAGTGTATTGCACATCCGTCCTGGGTTTATTGATTCTGAATGCTGAGCCGCCTCATGAGTGCCTGTCCTTTCTGAGTCTCACCCTTCTTGTTCACTTGTACAGGCTTTCCCCTTGGATCCCTTTGTCTCCTCTTTCTGTGTACGTTTCCTACCCAGTTCCCAGTCCTTGCCCAAGTCCCTGACTGTGTTCCCCACATAGTCCCGGACAGACCCTGACACCTGAGACCCAGTACTCATACTCAAAAGTGCATTTAATGTGGGGGTGACTTCAAAGCAGCTCTCTGAAGTGCACAAGTATCCCTTTCAACCCAGTCCTGTCTACCAGGGTATTGGTGGAAGTTCCTTTGTATGGGGATAGACACTGCCTATTCAACTGAAGTGTTAGCCCCTCCCTTCCATCCTGCCAAGCCAAGGCCATCAGAATGCAGATATAGGTAAATGGGTACTCAGACACACCTATCGGTCCTGTGTTGTGGCTGTCTACAGAGAATGCACAAGATGTAGCTGTCACCCACCACAGATGTGTATTGGAGACAGACTGTCAGGCACACATAGCAGTAAGTGCAGAGAAATGTCCACAAAGTCAAAGACAAAGGGGCCGATTCCGATCTCGGTCGGAGGCGCACCCAATACCATTCGGTCGGGAAAAAAGCCATGCGAAAGCCTGTTTCCCGACCGATCCGTACAGCACACCGAACGAGCAAGTACGATGCGCACAACAGCAAAAATTCCGGCCGAGCCGTACTCACCCAAACCAGGTCCTGTTCTCCGACCGAGGCGAATCCGGAAACGCCGAATCGAGTCGCACGGAAGGAAAAATGCAGCCCCGTCCGGCCGGACAAGTACGATGCGCTTCCCGTACGCGCCCGAACCCGTCGCTACGCACGGCACGTTAAAGCATCCGGGAGAGGCGCACATAAGCTCCGAATCGCGCCACAACACGATCCACGGCTACGAGACGAACACGGCACCGACGAGGACGACGCGAAGCGACGAGGACGAGCGAAGCGACGAGGACGACGCGAAGCAACGAGAAGGACGAACGACACGAACCAACCATGAATCCCTTCGTCCCGATCATACCAATATTCTACATCTACTACCGGAACAGGCACGGACGCGTACGGCGCAGAAGGTAAGCCAGACACCAACCACAAAACACATACAACACGTACACGACACATCACACACATACACGGGGATTCTGAATATACTTACACCAGCAACAGCAGCACCATAGGGGCGGGATGCCCATCACCAATGCCACATATGCACACAGGGGCCTGAATGCGCACCACCACCCCTACCCAGGGGGCTGGATGCCTACCACTACTACCACCCACACCCAGGGGTGCATGATGCCTACCACTACTACCACCCTTAGCCAGGGGTGGCATGATGCCCACCACCACAACCACCCTCACCCAGGGGTGGCAGGATGCCTACCACTACTACCACCCTCACCCAGGGGGCAGGATGCCCACCACTACTACCACCCTCACTCAGGGGGGCAGGATGCCTACCACTACTACCACCCTTAGCCAGGGGGCAGGATGCCCACCACTACTACCACCCTCACCCAGGGGGCAGGATGCCTACCACTACTACCACCCTTAGCCAGGGGGGCTGGATGCCTACCACTACTACCACCCTCACCCAGGGGGCAGGATGCCCACCACTACTACCACCCTCACCCAGGGGGCAGGATGCCCACCACTACTACCACCCTCACCCAGGGGGCAGGATGCCTACCACTACTACCACCCTCACCCAGGGGGGCAGGATGCCCACCACTACTACCACCCTCACCCAGGGGGGCAGGATGCCTACCACTACTACCACCCTCACCCAGGGGGCAGGATGCCCACCACTACTACCACCCTCACCCAGGGGGGCAGGATGCCCACCACTACTACCACCCTCACCCAGGGGGGCAGGATGCCTACCACTACTACCACCCTTAGCCAGGGGGCAGGATGCCCACCACTACTACCACCCTCACCCAGGGGGCAGGATGCCTACCACTACTACCACCCTCACCCAGGGGGGCAGGATGCCTACCACTACTACCACCCTTAGCCAGGGGGCAGGATGCCCACCACTACTACCACCCTCACCCAGGGGGCAGGATGCCTACCACTACTACCACCCTCACCCAGGGGGGCAGGATGCCTACCACTACTACTACCCTTAGCCAGGGGGCTGGATGCCTACCACTACTACCACCCTCACCCAGGGGGCAGGATGCCCACCACTACTACCACCCTCACCCAGGGGTGCAGGATGCCTACCACTACTACCACCCTTAGCCAGGGGGGCTGGATGCCTACCACTACTACCACCCTCACCCAGGGGGCAGGATGCCTACCACTACTACCACCCTTAGCCAGGGGGCTGGATGCCTACCACTACTACCACCCTCACCCAGGGGGCAGGATGCCCACCACTACTACCACCCTCACCCAGGGGGTGCAGGATGCCTACCACTACTACCACCCTTAGCCAGGGGGGCTGGATGCCTACCACTACTACCACCCTCACCCAGGGGGCAGGATGCCTACCACTACTACCACCCTTAGCCAGGGGGGCTGGATGCCTACCACTACTACCACCCTCACCCAGGGGGCAGGATGCCCACCACTACTACCACCCTCACCCAGGGGGCAGGATGCCCACCACTACTACCACCCTCACCCAGGGGGCAGGATGCCTACCACTACTACCACCCTCACCCAGGGGGCAGGATGCCCACCACTACTACTACCACCCTCACCCAGGGGGCAGGATGCCCACCACTACTACCACCCTCACCCAGGGGGGCAGGATGCCCACCACTACTACCACCCTCACCCAGGGGGGCAGGATGCCTACCACTACTACCACCCTCACCCAGGGGGCAGGATGCCCACCACTACTACCACCCTCACCCAGGGGGGCAGGATGCCCACCACTACTACCACCCTCACCCAGGGGGGCAGGATGCCTACCACTACTACCACCCTTAGCCAGGGGGCAGGATGCCCACCACTACTACCACCCTCACCCAGGGGGGCAGGATGCCTACCACTACTACCACCCTCACCCAGGGGGGCAGGATGCCTACCACTACTACCACCCTTAGCCAGGGGGCAGGATGCCCACCACTACTACCACCCTCACCCAGGGGGGCAGGATGCCTATCACTACTACCACCCTCACCCAGGGGGCAGGATGCCTACCACTACTACCACCCTTAGCCAGGGGGCTGGATGCCTACCACTACTACCACCCTCACCCAGGGGGCAGGATGCCCACCACTACTACCACCCTCACCCAGGGGGCAGGATGCCCACCACTACTACCACCCTCACCCAGGGGTGCAGGATGCCTACCACTACTACCACCCTTAGCCAGGGGGGCTGGATGCCTACCACTACTACCACCCTCACCCAGGGGGCAGGATGCCTACCACTACTACCACCCTTAGCCAGGGGGGCTGGATGCCTACCACTACTACCACCCTCACCCAGGGGGGCAGGATGCCCACCACTACTACCACCCTCACCCAGGGGGCAGGATGCCCACCACTACTACCACCCTCACCCAGGGGGTGCAGGATGCCTACCACTACTACCACCCTTAGCCAGGGGGCTGGATGCCTACCACTACTACCACCCTCACCCAGGGGGCAGGATGCCTACCACTACTACCACCCTTAGCCAGGGGGGCTGGATGCCTACCACTACTACCACCCTCACCCAGGGGGCAGGATGCCCACCACTACTACCACCCTCACCCAGGGGGCAGGATGCCCACCACTACTACCACCCTCACCCAGGGGGCAGGATGCCTACCACTACTACCACCCTTAGCCAGGGGGGCTGGATGCCTACCACTACTACCACCCTCACCCAGGGGGCAGGATGCCTACCACTACTACCACCCTTAGCCAGGGGGGCTGGATGCCTACCACTACTACCACCCTCACCCAGGGGGCAGGATGCCCACCACTACTACCACCCTCACCCAGGGGGCAGGATGCCCACCACTACTACCACCCTCACCCAGGGGTGCAGGATGCCTACCACTACTACCACCCTTAGCCAGGGGGGCTGGATGCCTACCA
The DNA here is from genome assembly GCA_963921515.1 of Calotriton arnoldi. Lineage (NCBI taxonomy): Eukaryota > Metazoa > Chordata > Amphibia > Caudata > Salamandridae > Calotriton > Calotriton arnoldi. Next base: position 104,100 of record CAWUFW010021638.1, read on the forward strand.
CTACTACCACCCTCACCCAGGGGGGCTGGATGCCTACCACTACTACCACCCCCACTCATAGGATGGACAATGCATGACACAACAAGCACACCACAACCTAGGGAATGCAAGATTAAGACATCCCCCACCACCATGACAAGCGTGTGTAGGCTGTGTCAAATGCCTACAACACCGAACATGACTTTGAACATACAATGTGACCCCTAGCACATGTGCCACACATATATGTGTGTGGCACCCACAATGCAAGCAGCCCATGACCATTGTGGCAATGGGGCCTAAACCCCCATCATCACAGTGACCAAAAGGTAAGTGTGGGGTCCATAGCCGAAGCACATTTTGACCATTGTGGCAATGGGGTCTAAACCCCCATCATCACAGTGACCAAAAGGCAAGTGTGGGGTCCATAGCTGAAGCACATTTTGACCATTGTGGCAATGGGGTCTAAACCCCCATCATCACAGTGACCAAAAGGCAAGTGTGGGGTCCATAGCTGAAGCACATTTTGACCATTGTGGCAATGGGGTCTAAACCCCCATCATCACAGTGACCAAAAGGCAAGTGTGGGGTCCATAGCTGAAGCACATTTTGACCATTGTGGCAATGGGGTCTAAACCCCCATCATCACAGTGACCAAAAGGCAAGTGTGGGGTCCATAGCTGAAGCACATGTTGACCATTGTGGCAATGGGGTCTAAACCCCATCATCACAGTGACCAAAAGGCAAGTGTGGGGTCCATAGCTGAAGCACATTTTGACCATTGTGGCAATGGGGTCTACACCCTCATCATCACAGTGACCAAAAGGTAATTGTTGTCAAAGAAAGAGCTGCAACTGCCAAACTGCATGGATCATTCCTGGTCACAGAACCAAAAACTCATCTGTGGCAAAGTAGTGTATGTGTCCCATTGCAACATAAATTGGGGGAGCCAAATACTGCAGTGCAAATGAAACATTCCTTTGGCCATGTGCAGACAAACAACACCCATGGGGGCTGAGACCGTCAACAGTCATCAATGACACAATGACAGAAGTGACCATCAGAATGCAGAACCACATATTTGCACCAATGGGCACACAAATGCAGATATCCTGTGGAGACAGCAGATGTGAGGTGAACAGATACCATACCATGGCAGCAATGGGACACACAAACCATGATCACTGTGCTGACCGATGACCTAGGAGTCCCAGGGACAGCAGGGGAAACACACCAAACAACATACAGCCAATGGCACACCCAAGATATGCCAATGCAGTGGTGCAGATGCACAAACACAAACATGCAGACCAACACTGTCATCATACACAGCAGGTGAGGGGTGGGGGTGCCAGTGTCCCCAGGCAACCACACAACACATGAGGAGAGCTGAATACCAATCATACAGATGTGCATACACTGCCACACTAAGGTAACTCATGGATCCAAATCCCCTATGTGGGCAAGCAGGCATTGTCAGGTGAGAGGGAGCACAAAACACACATGTCACACAGGCACGTAGGAACAACAACTGACACAGCATGGCACAGACACACCACAGCACCACCCCCAGGGCCCCCACAATGTGGTGACCCTGGGCTGAATAAAAATCCCACTGTGATGACAAAGCTAAATGTCGTTCACACTGTGAACCACAGTCAGGTGTCCTGAGCAACAAACTACCATCACACCTACACAAGCACAAATCAATCAGCATGGCCAGTAAGCCAAGGCCAACATGGAGGCAGGGGACTAGCTGGGCAACAACTCCCATCTGCACACACTCAAGACCACACCCCTCGACCTCTGACAATGTGCAGCAGTGAAGTACACATGCACTGGTGACATTGCACATGCACCCATGACTATTCCAGGGTGGTGGGTGGGAACCAAGGTGCAGAAACACATCACACATGGACACTCAACAAGACTCCTGAATGTCTGACACACTGCACACTACGCTGTACATGGACATGACGGCGATACCACACCGACCAATGGGATCCCAGCCACAGTCACACACCAATGAAGAAGCCAAGGTCACCCACAAAGAACACACATAGACAACAACCAACATTGCAGCCCGGACCCTGAGGAGTGCCAGCAGTCACACACACAACGTGTCACAATCACTGAAAGATAACACGAACTGGAAATCACATGACAGGGGCAAACAACAAGTGCCAAGGGGAAACCTGACTGTGACCCATCTGCGTCTGCACACAAACTCAGCCCTGACCGAAAACACACCTATGGGTGACACCCTGATGACCAGTAATGTGCCATGCACCCACATCACAGAGAACACAGGGAGAAGACTTTGGGGGAACATAGCTCAAGTCAGCAAGCATCACAAACAGGTACAACACTAGGGATCACAGCATGCGCAGATGAATGGAAGTGAACACACAGACATGCACATACAACACACACCTTGGGCGCAGGCAATGTCACACGTGTACACACTGCCATGAGGGGACTCCACTCCTGTGTGAGGAAAGCTGTGCCATATGTTGCCTCAGTAGGGCCCCATCATGTCAGCTGAGCACTTGGTCACACAATCAACAATTAGCACCAAATGAGGGCTCCCATCACATCAGCCTGGTCATGGATGTGCCAACGGAATCATCAGCACAGATCCAACACACTTGTATAGCAATGTTGCACTGACTACACGGATGAGTCCTTCCCCATTGATGCCCAAACCTGCATGTCCACTGGAGATGGCAACACGGTCAGGGAAGTAGACAAATGCAACAATGGCAGGCACAACAGATGTGCAGGGGTGGAAGCCACAGATATGAAATTGCCAATGTAAGTAGGAAACCCATTGCCAAATACTGAACACATGACACCCTCAGATGCTGCTATTGATGACATGGATACACCACATGATAGGACACATTCCCCCTGGACCACATGGGTTCCTGCACAGTAACACTTCATAATCATGAGACCAGATATCACCATCACTGCAGCAAGGGCATGGTTAGCAGCACCAACAACATGTACATCTGAAGCATGAGCACTAGAGAAAAGAAAGTTGCTTTATTCAGCATATGTGTTGTTTGAAAACGACGTCCAGAAAAAATAGAGCAAAGGCCAATGGCCAGTCCATTGTCAAAGTTCAAACAGGGTGACACTGGCAGATGTCACCCTACGCATGCCTGCACAAAACCAGGGACAATCCACTAGGAGGGGCAACCGGGGGGCAGGCCAGGCACCGCAGGGACAGGATCAGGGCTCACCAGGGGAGTCAGGGAAGGGGTGGTGGGTGCTGGAGAGCCACTGACAACTGCAGTGGAGGTGTCTGACATGGTGTGTGCCGGCACAACTGGGGGCATGACTCAGATGTCGTGGGTGCCGGCACAACTGCAGTGGACCCTGCAGATGGGGTGGACAGGTCCGCCACTGCAGTGCCCAAGTCAGACAGGGCGGTAGTGGACTCCACTGCAGTGCCTACCTCCAGGGGAGGAGAATGGGGAACAGGCAAGGTGGGTTGGACAGAGGGGGAGGACACCCTCACCACATCAGTGGCACAGACAAGCGCAGCGGGGGTGTGGTGCTGGGAGAGCAAGTGGCAGGGGAGAAGGCCTGATCCTCTTGGGGATGGTATATCTGTGGGTGGGGGAACCTGGGGCAGGGTGTGGTGGGGGCACCTGTGCAGTGGGGGCCTGAGGGATGGAGGACGGAGACCTTGTGCCTGAGCTGCAGGGCGGTGGCGGGGTCTTGCTCTTACCACTCCGGGGGGACTTGCGGGTGGGGGCCTCAGTCCGTCTGCGCCTGGGGGAGGGTGTCCGGGGGCGAGGGGCACTCTGCTCCGTGTGGGTGGGCTTCCTCTTCCCCCGGGATGCTGGAGCAGCTTCATCGGTGGGGAAGAGGCCGAGGTCACAGAGGAAGAGCTGCTGTGACTTTGGGGTTGCATGTGAGGCAAGGGAGGGTGCTTTGGAGGGAGAGGGAACTGAGGACTGCGCAGTGCATGTGGATGCGTGTGTGTGTTCCAGGGCCCCATCCCCTGTGAGTCTGGCTTCAGTCCCCTGAATGTGCGTGCGTGTGCGTTTTGTCATTGGCGTGTGTGTCAGTGTGCTGGATGTGTGTGTGCTGGTGTGTGCCTGTGCCGGTGTGTGTGCGCTTGGGACGGGTAAGGTGCTGGGGAGTGTGGATGGAGCAGAGGCAGGAGGGGTGAGGGACCGTTTGAGGAGGGACACTGCTGCCGTCAGGGAGGAGTCCATGGACCTATTGCCCCTCTGTAGGTCAGACATGCCCGATGAGATGCCCTCCATGAATGACACCAGCTGAGTCAACAGCGCGGTGTGCGCATGGAGGACACTCAGCATGGCTGTCTGCCCTACATGGAGCTGGCGAAGGAGGTACACAGACTCCTCACTCAGGGCAGCAGGGGACACAGGGGCAGGGGTGCGGTGCCTGGCCCAAAGGAAACACGCTCCCGGACATGGGAGCCTCCACGGACCTGGGGAATGGGAGCCGATGGGAGGGCGGTGGTGGTGCTGGTGGTGGTGGGGACAGCAACACTAGCTGGGGTGTGGTGGCTGCTGACACCCGCCTCCACAAGGGAGTCATCCTCCGAGTTGCTCTGGTCCTCAGCTGAGGTGGATGCTGCTGAGGACTCCTCGGTGTGGCTCCCCTCGCCCTCCGTGCCACTGGGTCCCTCCGACCACTCCTCGGCTGCTGACCCAGTCTGGCTCTCTGGCTCCTCCTGGTCCGTGGAGCTGTCCCCTTCCGTGGCCGTGGATGTATCTGCAAACAATGGGGATACAGACAGACATCAGTCACCTGCACATAACGCACACACCACTGTGAGCACAGCACATCACAGAGCAAGCCCTGGCATCATCAGTTGTACATTGCTAAAAGTGCCCTAATTGAACAGGAGAAGTCAATTGTCAGTCTGATGCCAAGCATGGCACTCACATCCCACATGGCCTTGCACCCATCTGTCTGGTGTCTGTTGGATTGCAACACCCCAGTGTTGACACATGCACCAAGTACACAGTAGTTGGACAGTGCAGAGGACACGGTGTGGCATGTGGACATGCACACATCACAACTCTTGCCAGTGAGTCAGTACAGGTTTCCGGATGAAAGGGATGCCCAGAGTCAAATAGGAAATGCATGTGATGCATACCAGCGACAGACACCATGATGCACCCATGTCCTGATAGCCAGCGCCACTATGGTGTGCATGTAGCACATGTCACTCCCCTGCAGGCTCACCAATCAGTAGACACATGCCATGGCGGAGGCATGACTGCAAAGTCATACATCACTGTCTCAGTGATGTATGACTTTGCAGCCAGACAACAACACTCTGCACTGTGTCACAATAGTAGGTCATGGGGAATGCAAGTCCTGGAGCTGCACAAGTGCACATGTACATCCCCCCACAACACATCCTCTTAACCCTCATCTGTCCAGGTCATACCTATTGGACATATGGTAGACCTGTGACACTACCCTCTGAACCTGAGCCCCTCACACTCTGCTGTGCATGGGGAACAGCTGCCTGAACTTCACATTCACATGCCCCAGTCTGCATGGGCAGCTGATCAGACACCTATGTGTCACACAAGTATCGTCTCCTATGGTCACATCTCCAGTGGCATGCTGAGCCCCTACCAAGAAACTCCACAGCAGTCCTGGCGACTAATCCACAGCACACTGACACAGAGGCAGACACCTGAGGGGTCAAATCACTGCGCACAATGTGTCAGCTGATACACGGGAGTGGGAGTACAGAGTGTATTGTATGGCCTGGAGTAGGCATGACTGTCCAGCCCCACATGAATGAGGGATGAGCCCTGGACTGTAGGCAGCTGGCTAAGTATGTGTGACACACGTCATATACATACTCCTGGGGCCCAAACATTGTTCCCACCCACAGCATGGGTGTGTGCCAGATACCCCAGCCACATGTGGTGGATCAGCTCAGCAATTGGACCACAGATCAAAGTAACACGCTGAATACATGTCAGAATACAGGCATTGTGTAAGCAATGGACCCACCCATGATGCCCACCACAGAGTCAGGGAAACAGATGCTGTCTCCCACCTTGAGTCAAGCAAACTGCAAGGACACAGTCCTAAGTGACAGAATTCCCTGCATGTAAGGGCCACACCTGGGTATCAGATGAGGAGTGGGCAGTGCACAATAGAGGGACATGGCTCCTGGACAACATGACTGCTGTACTGTGGCAGTTTAACCAGGCCCGAGGAGGGCACATAGCATGTTAGACAGAGTACACAGTGCAGTCTTTGACTCACCCCCTCCTTGCTGCTCTCTGGCCTTCAGCTGCCCATCCAGGTCTGGAAAGACCACCGCCAGGATCCTGAGCATGTGGGGGGTCAGGGTCCGTGTTCCGCCCCTCCTGCGAGGAGGCGACAGCTTCAGCTGGACCCGTGCAATCCTCCGGGTCCAGCCCCGAAGGTCCTGCCACCTCTTTTGGCAGTTGCGGATCCGGCGCTTGTAGACCCCCACGGACCGGACAGCCCGGACGATGTCCTTCCATATCTCATGCTTCCGATGGGCAGAAGCCTGTCAGGATGACAAAGTGATAAGGCCATTACTACACATGCAACATATCCGTGCATGACACAGTTGCATATACATGTCGCAATCACAGGGGCACATGGTGTACACAGGCAGTGCACGGCTGCCCATGGACAGTTTTCCAGAAGTCACTACATGGTATCATTGCATGGGGAGTAAAACCCTGTTCAGAAGCACTGTCACTGCACCATACCTGTCCAGTGCAAGTCACTACACACTATGGGGGGTGACAACTACTCAGTGAGCCTGCTAGCCAGTGGCGTGCAGACTCTCAGCCTTGCTAGTCAGACAAAATGCACATTCAGAAAGGCAGTGCACAGGACACTCACCTGCTCCCCTGGTGTCCCATACAGCTTGCTGTACTGTGGAAGTAGGCTGTCCAGCAGGGCCTGGTTCTCCTCAAGGCTGAAGGCTGGGGCTCTCTCCACAGTACGTGCCATTGCAGGGTCCAGAGGGGCAGAGACAGCAGCAGTGCAGTGGCAGATGTCGTCCTGGAGCATGTAGTGCAGGCAAGTGGGCTCTCAGGGGAACAGCCAGCAATATATATGTGCTGGAGAGGCAGATACTGTCCCTTGTGTCCAAAGTGATAGGTCCAAGTCGTTTGCATCTTCTGAATCTGGCCAATCCATGGAATAGCAGCACCAAAACACGCCCACAGCATCCTTCAAAACTTCAACTTCATGACATACATGATTTTGCAACATTGTTGTGGGTGACCAACTGAATTCCCAGCAACCGACTCGTTCGAAATTCGAAAACGCGTCCGTTGCCAGGCAAGCCCATTGTCAATGGGTGCGCACCGATCGGTCCATTGCGGTTCAACGCGCACAGGGGTACAACGCGTACCCGCACACATTGAAGGCAATGGGCCGGCCGGAGGCACCGATCGGTCCATTGCGGTACAACGCGCACAGGGGTACAACGCGTACCCGCACACATTGAAGGCAATGGGCCGGCCGGAGGCACCGATCGGTCCATTGCGGTTCAACGCGCACAGGGGTACAACGCGTACCCGCACACATTGAAGGCAATGGGCCGGCCGGAGGCACCGATCGGTCCATTGCGGTACAACGCATCACTGTACATCTGACTGGCATAGGTCAGCATGCCTGTCTCAGATGGACATATGCCAGCCACAGATAGCTCCCAGGGAGTGAGGGGCACACCTACATCACGACAGCCTGTCCAAACCTTATCATAAGGCATGTAAGGCTGCATTTCCTATTGTGTGTATGTTGGTGTACATGTTGTCCTGTGGGTGTCACCTGTGGGCAGCCACCCCCAGGCTGTGCACGTGTTCATGGGGACAGGATCCTGGGTGTTACGTGTACGTGACCACTGTGATGTGCAACTGTTCATATCTGTGCATGTGTCATGGTCACATTTCACAGTGGTGTTTGTGTATGTCATGTCACATACCCCGTGAGTCCCATGTGGGACGGTATGTTTGAGCCAGGGTGTCCCAGTGGCACAATAGTGATGGCCCTCCACAGTCTTTGTGCATGTAGTGTTTACAATGTCTCTGATTTCATGTGCACAATGGGAGACAGTCTCCACATCCACGTTGTGTGTGCATGGACTCTGATGTTGTGCGTGTGTGTCACAGACGTCCATGTCTGTCCTGCCATGGCAAGTGGGGCCACTACCTGTGGGGGTCATGTTTGTTTTGCTGTGGTGTACACATGATACTCCAGGTGATGCCAGTGTCCATGTGGCATTACAGGGTCCCTGGGAATGTACCTGTCGTTGAGCTGTGGTGCCTGGGGCACATCTGTCCTCACATGTCACTGTGGGGGTGACTGTGACACGGCATCATGATATCCAATGGGCCAACCTGGGACAAATTGATGCCACCTGTAGGACCGTGTTGACAGATGTTGGCCATGTATGTACCATACATGTCCTTCCGGTACTGCACACTTCATGTAGTTGTGCCTCATGATGATGTATGTTGGGATCTTGAGTGTGTTCAATGCCGCATATGTGGGGTGACTGACGATCTTGCTTACTTCTCCTCTGCACTGCAGGGCTCCTGCTGTCCATCGGCCATTCCCAGACCTGGCAACGATGGTGGAACGGGACAGCATCCGACGGTACCGCTTCACCAGGCAGCTGATTGAGGATTTGGCAGTGCAGTTGTCCCCACATTTGCAGCCTGGCCGGCCGTATCCTACAGCGCTGACCCCCAAGGTGAAGGTGATGGCAGCCCTACACTTCTTTGCCACCGGTACCTTCCAACATACTGTGGCGTCTGCTGGTGGGATGTCACAGACCATGTTCAGCCTTGTGCTCCGCGATGTTTTGGCGGCAATGTTGCTCTTCCTGAACCGGTACATCTATTTCCCTAGACTGCGACGACTCACTGACGTGAAGAGTGACTTTTATGCCCTGGGGAGGATGCCGCATGTCATTGGCTCCATTGATGGGACACATGTGGCTTTGGTACCACCACAGGCCCAGGAGCAGGCCTACAGGAACCGCAAGCACTACCACTCGGTCAATGCACTGGTGGTGTGTCTTGCAGACATGACCATCACACACGTGTGTGCCCGTTTCCCTGGTTCAGCACACGATGCCTTTGTGATGAGGAGTAGTCGCATCCCCAGGATGATGGCACAGATGCAGAACCAGCGTGCCTGGCTTGTCGGTGTGTACTGACTTTGTGCCATTGTGTGTGATCTGATCTGTAGTATTCCGCCCACTTTTCCAAGTCAGCTGATGTGCACTTGTCTGTCCGTAGGTGACTCGGGATACCCCAACATGCCGTGGTTGCTGACACCCCTCAGGAACCCTGTGACACCTGCCCAGATGCGCTACAATGAGGCACATGGTCGGACCAGGAGAGTGATTGAGCGGACCTTTGGTCTCCTGAAGAGCCGCTTCCGCTGCCTGGACAAGACCGGAGGGTCCCTCCCATATGCCCCTGCGAAAGTGTGCAAGATTATCATCGTCTGCTGCATGCTACACAACCTGGCAGTGCAGAAGGAGTTGCCTCTCATCCAGGATGACGATGACCAACATCCGCCACCTGTGGAGGATCCTGGCCTGGACCACGATGCCAGTGACGATGATGATGATGATGGTGATGGTGATGTCCGCACACAGCTCATCACCAACTTCTTTAGCTGAATGTGAGTATCCTGAGGTGTCATGTGAATGATGTGAGTTGGCATGATGTGTGGGTGGGGCTCTGGCGCTGTTGGAGTGTGTCCATGGGCTACTTGACTGGATGTGTGTTGCGATGTGTGGTTACAGGTGGGCTGTACTCCCCAACAGTGTTGACATGCTAACTTGGTTCTGGGTGGGTATCTTGTAACATGTATTGTGCATGAGTTTTGCTGTTCTGTCCTGTACTGCATTGCTTTTGACTGTGTGTCATTTCTGTCCTTCACAGGGTACTTTCAGATTCGTTTGGTCAACTGTGTCCACCGACGACGTGATTGCACATCCAGGCTGGTAGCTGTTGTGTCCCTACAGGTGATGTGCGCCACACCCATGGACTTCCTTCCGTCTACAGTTGTTGACTGTGTGCCCGCTACCAGGTGGGGTTACCTTGCATCTGTAGTGGTTACGGCATGTTGCTACTGTGTAATAAACCTGTGCTTCACTTAGTGATGTGCGTTGTCTGTGGTCACACATTTGACTGCCATTTGCTTACTGCACCTGTGGGCTACTTGACTACAACTGGGAATGGGTTTGGTGTCTGTGCATTGCACCGTCTTCCCTGGCAACATCAGTGTAGGCAATGAGTCAGATGGCCTAGGTGTGTATGTGTTGTGTAGCCCTGGTGGTGTGTCTCCCTCATATGTGTCACGTTGCCTGTACTCACATGCCTGTGTTGTCCTTGCTGTTGCAGTTCGCATACACAGTGTAATTTTGCAGTTCATCATCCCCATAACAGCACCCACGTTGGAATCACGACAGAGGCAAGTATGGTGTATTAGTGTGTTTATTGTGATACATTTGTGTTAATAGTGCATAGGATGGGTTGTGCTGTACATAAATCTTGCAATCCCAAGTTCCTAGGTGAATTGAAAGTCCAGGTAGACAGGATCCCCAGTATCGGGGCCACAGTTGTCTGACACATTGGTCCAACTTGTACTCCCCATGCAATGTGTGGGAGTAGTGTTGCCGTCAACAGGGTGAACAGTCTGTGCACAAAGGCGAAAATCCAGAACAGGTTCAGGCTTCCTGGGAGTTGCGCTTGGCCATCAGCCTCTCACTTTCCCCTCCTCGGACGACCCCTCTTCTTGGGGGGGGGCCCTCAAGTGCAGGCTGCTGCGGTGCAGGGGACTCTCCGCCAGAGTCCTCCTCCCTCCCTGTGGCAGTTGCAGTTTGTTCGGTACCAGATGTTGTTGGCACACAGGGAGGTGTGGACTGGTTGCTGTTCATCTGGCGGAGGCATTGTAAAATGTCCCTGTGCACCGCCGTCATCTCATGTAGTACATCCCACTTGGACTCCACGCGGGACATGTGTGAGTCCACACGTGACATGTGTGACTCCACGTGGGACATGTGGGAGTCCAAGCGGGCATGATGGGCAGCCTGCTGCTGTTTGATGTCTCTGAGGAGCCCCACTACCTGGCTGAGCTCTCCGGTGCTGGACTGGTACGCATCAGCTATGCGTACCAGTTGTGGGTCTTCATGCACACCAGCAACGTCTGCAAGCAGCGACCTCTGTCTCCCACCCCTCCCACCACCCCTGCTGACATGTGCAGTGTGTGCAGTTGCACGCACAGATAACCCTGGTCCACCTTGGGGGTTGGTGGTGGTGGTGGTGTCCATGGCCCCAGGTTGGTCCAGGGTCACTGCGCTGGTGTTGCTCCTTATTCTGTCCATGTCGGCAGGGATGGTAATCGTGGTGACAGTCGTTGTAGGGGTGGGTGCAGGGA